>JARHVA010002722.1:1615000-1725000 GCA_037957365.1 Torreya grandis
AAAACATTTAAGATCAATATTGACTCTAAAAAGAAAGGGAATTGGAGCTAGCTTACAATCAACCTTGTGAAACTGTGTGAGCAAATAGAGAAGAAAATTTTATTGTGAAATGGTGATCCCTAATTTTGAATAATAAATCTCAATCATAAATAATTAGTACAAAAAATTCAATTCAATCATGCAGAACCTTTCATGAAAAATAATTTTCACTATTACAATGGAGGATGAAGAAATCTATGTGATTAATAAGTCATCACCATATAAAACTAGAATAAAAATTGAGTAATCCTAGCATAAAATTCAAACATTAGGAAAAAAATTACATTTAGTTAACCCACATGTGATAATGAAGGTATACATGTTTCTATATCAAGCCTGAAGGACCTATTTGTCGCCATTGATATAGTTTTTAAATCTACAAACTAAAGAATAATCATGAACAAAACCAAATGTTTTCTCCATATATATTTCCTCCTCAAGTTCACTATGAATAAATTCTCTCTTCACATTCCTCTAATGAACTTCCTAGTGATGATTTATGACAATGTCAATAGTTTTTATAATAGTGATCATCTTTGAAGTTGGTGGAAAGGTCTTGGTATAGTCAAAGTTTAGACCCATGAATTTTTTTTGATACAATCATGATTTAAACTTATCTATTGAACCATATATGATAATCAATGAAGTATACTCCTCATGCATGATTGTATCCAACATAAGAGTATCAAATGGATCATTATAATATTTTGGATAGGAATCATATCTAATGAAGACATGTGTAACACCTTATAACTATGATCATTTATGCCCAGTACATGATGGAACCCCAACCCAATCACTTACACTCTATAGTTTCATTATATCTCAAAGAGGCCATGAATTCAAAGAGTTAGGAGGATATTATTAAACATATGAAGAGTGACTTGGAGAGAAAGTATGTGAATCCATGTATATTTTAGCATATTCTAAAATGGAATAAGAATCATCATCATTAGGAATATTTTCAAGGTGATCTGAATCATTAGAACTGTCATCAAATCCTAGTGAGTCTAAGGAGGAGGGATAAGTGTTAGGTGTGGATTATGAAGGACCATCTTGAAAAAAAACACATATCTCAATGAAAAACTCATGTGTGTAAGGATGAATAATCATATATCTCTTAACACCATCTAGATACCAAAAAAAATAGAAATGCCTACAATGTGGATCTATTTCCTTACATTTCTCCTTAGAAATATGAACCATAGCTAGAGATCCAAAAAAATTGAAGTTATTAAATGTGGGTTTATAACTACTCTAAGTTTTGAAATGATTAATTCCTTTTAATTCTCAATGAGGAGCATGGTTATGGATTTAGCATGTATAGTTAATGTCATTTTCCTAATATTGAGGTGCAAGAGATTTGTAGTGTATCATAAAATTTGACATTTCTTTCAAATAATTATTATTGTGTTCTTCCAAACTATTATATTAAGGACTATAAATAATTTTACATAGGAGATCAATCCCTTCTGAAGTATATAATTTCTCAAAATGATGATGTTAGGAAAAACTATGTTTATGATCACATAATTAGGTTATCAATATTAATGTGTGTTAGTATGTGTGGAGATTATTACATGAGTAAAAGTCACATTGATATAGGATAGTGAGGGATTTATGCAGATATTATTTTCTAGTTATTAGAACAACTAACCTATTAATAAAGAGAGTGGTTATAGGATGTTTGATATATATTTTGAAAGTTATCGATTAATAAAACAATGAATTGTGATTGAATGAAATTATGATTCTATACATCTTATATTTTATTCTTATACATTATGGATTATTTTCCATCAATGGTATTAGAATGGGTTATCCAAGGATTTCTAGGAATTATTGATACTTCACTCCTTTTTTTTTCCAACATGACACAATGACCAAGTAGTGCATAACACTTGGATTCATCATTGCATTGTTCATCCATTATTCTTGCATCTTCTCATCATCTAATAGTGAAGACCACATGTGAACAAACTAACATTCACCATCCCCCTAAATGATATTCTCATCTTTAATTTTTTCATTCTCTCTATTATTTTTCATTTTGATTTTGTTCATAGTATTCATTCAAAATTTTGAAAACTAGAATATTTTCATATTACGGGATATATATCATCTATGTGAAGAATTGAGGTTTTATTTGTTGGAATTTATTTTACCTCAATAATAATCCATGCAATCAGAATTAACATCACATTTCATTTATCGACTTTCAATATATTATTTCATCTAATGTTTGGCACTTGAATTACTTTACATTGACAACCACATTCAAAGAATCTTATTCAGTTGTGTATTATGAGCTACAATTTGAGATGATAATTGAGATCCCATGGATTTATAGGGATCACCATCTCACCTATTGAAAGACATATTAGATATCATATATTTGATAATATATAAGTTTGGGTGGAAGGAATATGAATTTAATATTTATAATGTAAACTTGATCTTCAGATGAGGAATGCCATTCTTCCTACTAGGATCTTAGGCAATGTGGTTTAATCATGGAATTTTTTATGCATTATGATGCAAATGAGGAGGACTAATTTCACACAACTTTGGTGAAATTTACTCACCAATTTATGTTATTTTTTACCCCACTTCGATTATTAGATCCACTACAATTATGGATACATGATTCAAATCATGTGTGCCTTTCTATTATATATAATGTTAAATTTGTAATACTAAATAAAGTTATGATAATAGATGGATATGTAGTAACTATTAAAAGTGTGAGATAAATGCATTTATGGTATATCTAACCTTACAATCCCCCTAGAACTCATTATTTATGTTTTTAAAATGTTTTCCATGCATCTTTACCATCTCATATCACATGGGTTTGTAGAGCACAAATTTTTTACCATATCATAAGCACGTGGTTTAGGTTTAAGTATTTGTTTTTATTTATTTTTATTAAAATAATATTTTTATATTTTCTTTGATATTGAAATGGTTTTATTCTAACAAGTGATGATGATGGTTACTTATATACATCCACTAAGGTACAAATCGCTCTAGATACCTAACATAGAGATTCAATAATTAAGGCTAGGATCATGCCCTTAGTGATTTTGATGGTGTGGATGCCCCTTAATCTTGTCTAATTAGCCAAAATATCTCACTTGTTTATATTTATACTTACTCAACATTGTAAATCTATTATATGTTTATTTATTAAATATGGGCATAGATGCCAACATTTTATGTAATTCAGTGATTCCATGTAATGCCTTAGAGCATATTAAAATAATGATTAAATGGTGGTGATAATTTTATTGAGTATTTTAGTTATTTAATTATGTATTATGTTTAATTTAGTTTTATTATTATTCTTTTATTTTTTAACTATTTTTAATATTTTTTCATTTGAATTTTTTCAGTATGTTTTAAAAAAATTTATTAATATTTAGTTTTTTAAGTTATATTTTTTATTTTAAGTTTTATTTTTATATTATTTTTGATATAATTTAAATATTTAACTTTTTTCATATTTTTTTATTTTTTAAGGTGAGTGTTTTATTTTTAAAATATAGGTTTAGAATTTTATAGTTATTTTTATTAATTTTGTGTCTAGAGACTTTTAGTTGTAAGTTTAGAATAAGCCTATAATTAAAGGTAGTAACATATCAATAAAGCATGGATGATGTATGGTTATCTACAATGTAATATGATTTTATATTTGTAAAAGCGTACACATTTTTAAGTAAACCTAACATCCACATGTTAAACTTATGGGGGAAATTTAGAGATCTTTAGTCCATGTGGTTCCTCTCCCAATATTCACACTAAGGGGGTAATGTTAGGAAAAAGTATGTTAGTGATCAAATTATTAAGAGATAAATATTAATATTTATGTTGGTATATGTTGGGAATGTTGCATGAGTAATAATCACACTAATATATAATAGTGAAGGACTTGTGGAATTAATATGATTAGTTACTAGAACAACTAACATATTATTAAAGAGAGTAGTTATAGGATATTTCATATATATTTGTAATGTTAATTAATAAAAAATGAATTGTGATTGACTGAAATCATACTTATTCACATCTAAGCTTTGGCTCTTCTCCATTATGGATTGTTTTTCTTTAGATGGTTGACATACTCACCAACATTGTATGTTTTCATAACCCTAATTATTTTCCCTAATTGTTTATCCAAAAGAGAATTAAAGTCCTTAAAATGATCAAAACCCTTAGACTTTTGATAAAGAAAGTACACCCATTTATACCTTGAAAATTCATTAATGAAGGCAATAATATATCTGGTATTTCCAAATAAAGGCTTTAAAAATATCCCAAAAATATCACTATGAACTAGCTTCAAAATTTGTATAGCTATCCATGATTTTATTTTATCATACTTTTCTTCAATACTTTTACCAAGTATGCAACACTAGGAAATAATGTCAAAAGAGTGGACATGAGCCAATCCAGTAACCATATCATGTTGAATGAGCTAATCCAAGTAGTGATAGTTAACATGGTCAAATAACTCATTCCATATCTTACTCACCCTCATATTTATGAGTAATGCAGTAGAATGGTGATTAGGAGCAAAGTGTGAGAAGTCATATGACCATGACTAGTGATTTACTTTTCTATCTACCATTGTAGAATCATTATGAAACTCCATAATGACCATAAAATCTAGGGTGAACTCAACTCTCTTGCTTGATCTAAAGTGAGTGATATGATAAATAGATAAAAGATTATTTGAAAGTGAGGTAAAACATAAAACATCATGGAATGTTTCATCACTCACTTAAATGGACCCACTCCTATAAAATTATATATAAATATCATCACCCATAAAAATATAAGGCATAAAACATGACCACAAGAATGAGAAAAGGTCTCGTGATGAAGTTGTGTGATGCAAAGCAATAAAATCAATTGCCCATGTGGAAGGCTATAATGAAATTACAACAAGGGTATTATTTATTTTCCATTTACCACTAGATTTTTTATTAGAAGACTCCTTGGTTGATGAAATTTTGTGATAGAATTAGGGATACTTATGTTTTAGATTAAGGTAAAAACAGGTTTTGAAGGGGCCCCGAAACCCTATACATCATATGAGATATAAACCTTAAGCACACCCAGGATACGAAAAAACCTGGAACCTGTAAAAGCTAGACCAAATTAACCAGGAATCTGATAATAGCACACAAGAGCTAGACAAATAGAAACTATTTTTTTTTACAAGACCGAAGTTTCATGTTTAGAGGGGGGACCAGAGGCTTAGATTTTCTCCTCTTAATAGCTGTCCAACCATCCTCTACCTTAGCTGCCTCAGCAACCCAGTCCTCAAAAGGCCAAGATCCATGAAGTCCAGTGGGTGATGAGGCCTCATCAAAATCCTTAAGAGAACCAGCCAACAACTGGCTCCTAGGAGAATCCTTCGAAACAGGTGGAGGAACCACCACCTCCTCAGTAATCGGTTCAGAGAGATCACATAATCCAATCTCCACCGAACCTTCAACATGATCTATCTCCAGCGGAGTCTCCTGATCCGTCGATACAGATTGGATATTCTTTTCATTCTCATTCTCTGAATCAGTCGAAGCTTCCTCAGGTTGTTTTGCAATATAATGATCATGATCAGCTTTTGACCACCAAGAAGGTGATCTTTTGGATCTAGATTTCCCTACAGTACATCGGGCATCAACATGCCCCATCAGATGACACTTTTTGCATCAAAAAGGTAACCCTTCAAAATCTAACATTTGCGTCCAAGAACCCCTAGGGGAGTCCAGACAAATCACCTCAAGAAGGCCCTTAGAAACATCCACCTCAACCATAAGGCGAGCACAAGTCGATCGGAAATACCTCTTAGTTTCAGCATCCTCGAATAAAAACTCCCCTATAGCATTTCCGATGGTTTTAAACACCGATTCATGCCATAGATGCATTGGTAAATTAGGGAGCTGAACCCAGACAGGGATCTTATTGAAGGTTTCCGTAACAGGATTGAAATCCATATGCCACTGTTTGGCGAAAAGAGGGTATTTACTTATGTTATTATTCTCAATATTTTTTTTAATATATATTTGTATTTCTTCATACATTTATCATCATCATTCCTAGTTCTCTTACAATAGGCACATTTGACCTTTTATATCTTAGGTTTAGCATTTGAAAAGGAGATCATAGTTTTTCCTTGGGATGTAACATAAGTTTTCTAACCCTTATTTTTCTCATAGTCCTTTTTTGGTTTCTTATCCTTACTATTTGAAGTCTTCTATTTTTCATGACTTACAATTAGGGCATGGGACTTAGAGGATTTCAATGTACCCATCTAGATAATCTTCTCTTATTCCCTAGTAATTGAGGTAGAAAAATAATTTAAGGATGACAAGGTCCATTTATCTCCAATATCACTTCTAGAATCATGAAAAGTAAAGTCATAAAAAAAATAGTCATGATCTAACTTAGAATAAATTAAAATAATCAATTATTTATCCTTTTTTTCATGCCAAACAATGTCAAATGCAACCTTTTGACTTTAATTTGGTGAAAAATTCTTGTATTATGTCAATTTTTCATGAAATTATAATAAAGATCTCATTTTATATATATTGAACCCTCATTACATCTTTCTTCCTAAAGAGTTATTATAGAATGGTCTAGACCTCATTTAGTGATTTTACAGATTCAACGTGAAAGAGTAAATTTGGACATATAGAAAAACATAATATACCATATACCTCATCGCATAGATTAAACCACTTAGCCTTTTTTGCATATGGTTTTTATTTAGTCTCAATACCCATAGTATTTTTTTGTGACCCTTACTCAGAAATATTTTTACTTTAGTTCTCCACTCATAATAAGTATATGGTGTGAGAAGAAAAACAAAATTATAATTCATAGTGTAGTGAAATATATATATATATATATATATATATATATATATATATATATATATATATATATATATATATATATATATATATATATATAATTGAAAGTGTAAGAGATAAAAAAATCACAAATCAACCCTTTTCCCATCCTAAAACTATCAACAGTAACCCCCCAAGATTACATATGTTTGACACTTTATATTTTAGTGTGTATACAGTTGACATTTTTTAGTGTATATTCAATTAACAATTTTTAGTGTGTATATAATGGGAAATTTATATTTTAGTGTGTATACAATTTTTACAAGGGGTTTAAATTACATCATAAAATCCAAAAAATCATATGAAAACATTTTTTTAAAAATAACTCTAAAAAGTTTGCACTTTTAAAACAAATGACACCTCAAAATAAGTTGCATATAGAAAGTTTTGTGATTTTCAAGTTTTTCCAATTAGAATGTTCTTATTTCTTGAAAAATATAAATTCAATGTATCATATTTTTCTTTTTCTTTTTTCAAAATAAATCATATCAAACCTATTAAGCCATTTTTATTGGTTATGACCATGGGATAAACTCCCATGTGACCAGGGGATAAGATCTATAAAGTGGTAGTGCACATTATATGAATATGGGCACATAATTATATGGTATTACACATAGATAAATGCATTGATACTACATTCCATCCATAATTACACACCATCCATAGTTCATAAATAATGTAGGTGTATCTATAAATGAGATAATATGGATATGATAAGTGTACACGTGTTCTATTATTATAGGCAACACATAGGTACATATGATGCATGTAGCATATATAAATTAAAAATCAACATAGTAAAGTGCACACATTATTGGGTACAACATGCCTCATATTCAAAATCTCACATGGGGACCCTATTGATTTAATACAATTTTCCTCTTTTGTTCTTGCTTATTGGCATGGTTACATTTATTGACTATTACCCAATAGATAAGTATAGAATTTTATTCATAAACATGTTTTAATGACTTTAATCTACCTTATCTTTACCCTTGTCCATAGTTATTAATCAATTTGGGTACATGGGTTAAACAAAAGAAATTAGTTTACCAGGTTTTTCCTGAATCAAGTTTCATGTTCATTCATTGGATAATTGCAATTCATATATTTCATGTTCAAACCAATAGGAGGCCATTTAATTATTTTTATATATATATATATATATATATATATATATATATATATATATATATATATATATATATATATATATATATATATATATATAACCTTATAATTCTAATAATTATTTATATATTAGCCTATGTTTTCTAGCATTTTATCTTGAGCTCTAAGTTTCCTTTGTTAGTTTAAATGGCTATCTCAAATAAAATAAAATTTGGCATTTTTTTTTTATAATGAAAACTAAAATTCAAATTTTGGTGTTAATTTTAATGTAAATTTCCTATCACTTTGATTTTATTTTCATTTTTTATTTATTTTCCTAAGATGATTTTGATTTTTAGACTAATATATCTAATAGTTGGGTTTGAGTTATTTTCATGTTTCATGTCTATGTAAGTCATGGTTATGTGTTAATCCAAGAGGTAAAGGCTTTATAAAATAATGTTTTAATTCTTGACCCTAAGAACTCGGTATATGTTGATATCCCAATCTCTTAGCATTCAATAGTTCAAGTCTTTTACCCTCAATACTCATATTCATTAGCTCATATTCATAAGTATTATGATTACTCATCACTTCCACAAGGTTTCCATGCAATAGGATCAAAATTATTTTGACCACACCCAGGATCTCACGATGTTTATAAATTATAGGCATCAATAGAGTAGAGAACTTTGGTGAAAGATTAGTAGGGGTTTAAAATACTCTTGAGGCCCATATATTTATAATGTATCCATATGGTAACATCATGGGAGCTTATGACTTGAAAAACAATCAATAAAACATGGAAAAACCCCTTGAGCTCAAAGGCCCATCATGTCACCATGTGGTGACATCATGGAAGCCCAAGATGGTGGAAGGCAACAGTAAAGTATATATATCCAAGTGATCGTGAAGGCATATAATGTCACCACATAATGACATCATGGAGTCTTAAGACTCATAGGGGTATCTGATACATGTAAAGGTATGTATGAGCCCAAAATCTATTGACGTCAACATGTGGTGACATAATGGGAGCTGAGGTTCAATTAATACATAGAAGACAATATCAATAGTAGAGGAGAGTCTAAAGCTGAGAAAGGGGAATTTGGCCAAGGTAGGGCCCAAAATATATGAATCTCTTTCAAGTGGAATAATATAAAGTAAATATTGAATTTATGAATCCCAAATAATAAAAAATTAGTAGTGAAGAAAACACACAAGAATCTCCCTTAGCATACAATATGCCTAAACTTGATGGCTAATCAAAATGTCAAATCAAGGACTAGGAACTTATTATTCAAGGGAATATGATCTACCTAATTACAGGGCTTGAAATATACCAAATCTAAGTAGAAGACATGATCCTAGAAAAATTCCTAAATTATTTAGAAAACATAACTCCATAAGAGATTCCATATCTTGAAGATGAAGGAGAAATAAAAATGAGAAGGATTATAGATTAAAAAAATGGAAAATAAACATTGTATATAGACCTAAACATATTTTTGGAACAGTCATAACATATAGGTACCATTTCAACTAGCATTCATAAAGTAAACAAAGATAGAATAAGTGGAAATTAGACCTAGATTGAAAGGAAATAGATATCAAAGAAAAATTACACAACATGAGTTTATCTGACTAGTTAGAAGACATCAATATGTTCATCAATAAGAGACTATGAAACTATATATAGATTGGAATAATTTATTATTCCAATGTTTCTCTATTATCAATAATTAATAGATAAAAGTTTCATTGATATTATATTTCATTCTATTGAATATAATAATAATAAATTGAAATTGATAAACTAAAATAGGGACTGATCACTTTATCATTGAGATTAGTCTAGGATGATGTAGTTTCTTATCTTTGGGTTGTTGATCAGTCAGTAGAAGAAATTAAATATAAAAATATTCTTAATGATCATTGGAGGTTGAAATGTATTGTATATTTTTATCCTTTTCTTTTGAAATTTGTATATGGAAATTGTTCCATGACTAGACCATTATGTTTTACTTTGTTGATGAGTTATCTTAAAAAATTGAATTATAATCAGTTATCCTATTTAATTTTTGTGTCAATGTCATAAGTTTTAGTTGTGCATCAAGGTAATGGGACTGACTACCTTTCCTATATAAGCAACACTACTTTCCATGGTAAAAGGGTCAGTTTTTCTTGTATCAAAGCTATGTCAAAATTGTGCTAGGATTGCATCTCCCCTTTCACTATTATGTTTTCCCTTGATTTTTTACCATAATATATTGATTAAGAGAATTAATGTGTGAAAATAATTTATTTTAATGCTATATTTTATAGTAAATATACAATCAAATTGTGTGGTAGATAGTTTGATTGGTTTTGAATTCTCATTCTTTTTAGTTTGAATCTTTCATTAATTCATTGTGTGTAACAACTATAAACTTGTGTATTTTATTTATGTTGATGGATATTATGAATTATATGTTTACATGTTCCATTTGAGTCTTTATCATTGCGTTATTTAAGTTGTAAAATAGATAAAATTTATTCCCAATGATATAATTATAGCTAGCTATGATTTTTATTTCTTAGCACTAAAATATCTAATCTTAATCAAAAGATTCACCTTTTCGGTCTTACTCTTTCCCTCTCTTATTAAATTTTTTATGATAATATGCCCACTTTGTAGATCATAATTCACTTATCTTATGAATTAATATAATATACCTATTATTTCAACAACCCCACAACATTGAACAGATTTCAATTTATATAAGTAGATTAGTTGAACCTCTTATGGTAACACTTGTTGCTGACCTAACTAAAGATTATTTAAATTTATTATCCCTTAGATCTTTAAAAAATAATAAAAATAAGGGTACATTTTTTCCATGATCTATAAACTCCTTTTGTGTTCCTAAATTAGGTAATTCAATATCTAAAATTTAAGTAGGTCATAAATTGAGTTTAACAAAAATTAGCACTAGGATGACATGACATAACATTTCAGGTCTTGAACATTTGATATTGAAACTATAGATATTATAATATTATCATTGAATATAGACATGTGGCCATATTTTACACTTCTCCCAATTATTATTGTGTGCTTAAAACCCATACTAATATAAATTAGTGTTTTTTACTCTAGAGTCTTCTTCAAGGATCACATGATCTAGAGTTAGGCTAGGTTATATAAAATTAATTGCTTCTCATCTTCAATTTTATATGTCTCATATCTAATTAAGGTAGATCCATAATATTAATTAACATAACCACACATCCCCATATTTTTTCACTAATAGACCAATCCAAATGGATGTAACTTGGCTAGATAGATCAAATATCAATGTTCCTAGTGACATGCATGATTTGCTTAAAAAACCTGAGCATTATCTTTCAAAATTAACTCCAAACATTATAAGTACTACATAAGTGTAAATTACATATTATAAAACATCCCTCATGTTGATCAATGTTAAACATGAATATGTAGCCTATAGTTTAATTCCTTTCACCTTATTTGATCAAGCTTATGAATGGTTTTCTAATCGCCCATAAAATTCAATCACATGATGAAAGCAATTAACATATTTTTAGACTAATTTGGTTAGGTGTTAGATAAAATCATCTTATACAAGTATTTTTATTGCATGAGAATGGAATTTAATGATCCTATATGCAATTTTAATGAATTTTTTAAAAATATGTATAGTAGGGTAATAACCTTATTTAAACTAAAATCTCACTAGCCTTGGAAATTGTAAAAAATTATTTGGATCCTTAGACTATCACTTTCTTAAGGAGAGATCCAACTATCACTGACTTTGCCTTTGCATATGTATAAGCAATAAAAATGGATATGTAACTTAATCCACAAGGGAAAATTTTGGCTCCCATTCCCAATGTTTTCCAAAGCATGCTAACACTAAACTTAATCTTGCCTACAAATCAAAATGTCTCATTTCCACATCTTCTTCCAAATATGAATCAACTTCCTCTAGAACATGTTACTTCTAATCATAATTTGGGATTTATAAATCCAATTGGCAATGAAGTAATGCCTCAGTCTTAAAAATTAAATTTAGTTCTAGTTTCAATGAAAAATACATCGAATTCTCCTCAAGACTCAACCTAACCTAAGTTATATTCAATCCAAAAAATGGTCTAGATATTAAGTAAGGATTTCCTAAATTTGAAAAAATAAGTATGTAACTTGAGTAGTGGAAATTCTACCTTGAATTTATCTCATCAATGTAATTATTATCCCTTCATTAAAGTGGGTAAATAAGTTGAGTATTCATACAAAAAATTACTTGATATCAATATCATGAAGATTGCCTTGCCTAATTGGTGTTGTGTGCATAACAAAACACAACATAGATAACTTGATTATGTTGAGTTTTGTCTATATTTTGATATTCTATAAAAGTAAATTGAAGAATATAGGTTGTCCTAAATGATTAAAATATTTAAATTCATTTTTATGCCCCTAGTTTATCAAAATACCCTAATACATCCATGGTTTTATAAATTTAGACTTTCCTAATGTGGAAGACAATGAACATCTAGAGAATACCATTGAAATTAAAGCTTTCCAAAAATACTAGAGATGAAATGATACTCTTAGGAATATATCACATCATCCTCTAACTAATTCAACCCCAATAGATAATGTTGCTACACCCAATGATGGTTGATCCTAAAGCTATAAATGATTCACCTTGACCAAAATAAGGTGACAATTAACATTCCATTATCAAAACAATTTACAACATTATATAATATATTAAAAAGATAAAATCTAAAAAAACCCTCCACTAATTGCATAAATCACTTAACAAATGGATTTTCTTCTCAAGTCTCTCACAAATATGAGTAGTCAACCCAAACATAAAGTTGATGTTAATACTAATGTTTCAATAAATAACACCATATCTAAGGTTCTACCCTTTCTATTAGCAGTCTAAATATTCAATAAAAATATGGATAATTTCATTGTTGATTCTAGTGCCTCAACCAATGTTATGCCCACAAGTATTTATAATAAATTAGGATTAGTCCTTATAAAATTATATAAAATGGTAGTTTAGTTAGACAAGTTGAATTCAAGGTTTTAGGAGAGTTATTGAATTTACATATGAAATTAAAAGTTAAAACAAAATTAAAACAATTCATAGACATATAAGTTGTTGAGATCCTAGAATCATATGGTATGCTACTAAGTAGGGATTGGTCAAGATCACTCAGTGGCTATAGGGAAAATAGTTTTTCCCATATGTGGCTTCCATGGAGAGGAGTATAAAATAAAATAGTAATTGATATAGATCCATGCTTGAAGTTGATGATAACATAATATAATTTAATCAATGAACATGTCCACTTTTACTTCTTTAGATGTAAGTGTATATACTCTAACTACAAAACCAACAAAGAAGAAAAATATTGATCAAGAGCAACATTCAAGTATATGGTCTTTTTTATTTTGATGGATCATTCTATAAATAAGGATTTGGAGTGGGTATTGCACTTATTGATAAATAAATTATAAATCATGTACCATCATATATATTACAATTCCCATGCAAAAATAACATGGCAAAATATGAAGCTTTTATTTTAGGATTACAATTTACAACTAGGTATAATGTTATTCAATTTAAATTTTATGATGAATTTGAATTATTAATCAATCAAGTAAGAGATAAATTTTTAGTGCACACTCTCTTATTTCAAAAAGTATAAAAACCAAACTTGGGATCTAATTAAGTATTTGATGCTTTTAACATTCTTGTTGTTCCTAGAACTAACAATGTCATTTCATAGTCACTAATTGTTTATAATTATAACCTCACACCATTGGACAATACTAATTTAAAAAAGTTTTATATGGAATTAATTTCATGCCTATCATTTCCTAAAGTGCCTAATAATGTATACAAATTCAAGTACTCAAGGATGATAAACATAGATTATATTTCTTATATATTTAAAACACTTTTGATACACAAGTCATTGATGAAGATCAAAGGAGTGATTCTGATGAAGATCACTATGATGTATAAATCCCAAAGGAAATGATTTCTATGTAATGTGTATTTGACCTAAAATCAACCCAAACTTGAGAAGGTTGTTCACCCTAATCATAAATTATGAATTATCAACATGGGGACCCCTGATCAACTTCAAAACATGAGAGTAGGCATTGAGTGCAATAATAAATAGATGGAAAGGTTGAAAATAATGTTTGTCTATTACAAATACATCATTATTTGGACATATAGAAATCTTAAGGTGTTTGATCTCAGCATCATGACACATAATATTCCTTTGAATCTTGATAAAATATCATTAAAATATCACTAAAGATAAATAAATTATGTTCTTGAGCCACTTATCCAAAATGAAGTTCAAAATATATTATTAGTTGGCATAATTGTTTTAGTGCATCATTCAACTTGGGTGGCCAACCTTATAGCATTCAAGAATAAAAATGGATAAATTCATCTTTGTGTGGGTTTTAGAAACTTGAATCAAGCCTTAGCCAAGTATAATTATCCTTTTAAATCTACAAATGAAGTCATATTTTTCTTAGATAGATTCTTAAGTTACAATCAAATTTTATTGACCAAAATGATGGATCTAAGAGAACTTTCACCACAAAATAGGGAAAATTTGCTTACAAGAATGTGCCATTTAGTTTTATCAATGTTGGCACCACTTTCCAAAGAGATATGGACATTTTATTTAAAATAATGATGGTAAGTTCATTATTTTTTACATGGACTATTGGATAGTGTTTTCTAAACACATATCAAACCACATGAATCACTTATACAATTTTTTTGAATGGTGATACAAATTTTGTATTTCTCTCAATCCAAAAAATGTATTTTTTGTACAATGGAAGGAAAGCTTCTTTGTAATGTAATCACAAAGTAAGGTATGTAAATTGACCCTGATCGAGCTAAGGCCATTTCAAAAATTCAATTTCCAAATATTAGGTAAGAACTAAAATCATTTTTTGGTAATATAAATTTTATTCAAAAGTTCATTTTTGATTTTACACAAATAGTTAAACCTTTAAATGATATGTTAAATTACAAATACAAAGTAGAATGGAACCCTAATTCAAATAAATCCTTTCAATAAATTAAGTATTTTATAATTCAATCCTTTGTGTTAGTTAATTTATATTATGATAAATGCATTTACCTATATTGTTACGACTCTAATCATACAATTATAAAAATTTCGACACATAATTTTAAAAATAAAAAATATCCTATAGATTTCATGAGTACCAATTTGAGATAAATAAAATTAAAATACCCTATGTTATATAGTTAATATTATGCATTAGTAAAGGAAACAAATACATTTCAACATTACATCTTACAGAATAAGGTTTATGTTATGGTTCTTGATCCTTCTATCAAGTTGATGCTAGGATAGAATGAATTTGTAGAAAAAATAGGATGATGAGTTTCAAATATTTTAGAATATGATAAGGAAGTTAAGCCTTTAAGGTTAGTTCGAGTTCAAGGTTTTTCATAATTAATTTATGAATTTGATCGTAGAATTTTTGTTGTTAATGTAAATCAATTTGAAATCAAGTAAAATCCATATTATGGTTTAATTATTCATTATTCATTGTATATTACTCCACCAACTAACCTTGATAGGACATATAAAAGATCATTAAGGTTAAAGGTTACTCATTTTATGCTTAATAAAGGCATCTTATACCCTAAAATCATGAAGGAATTTTATTAATATGTTTAATAGAAGAAGAAGCACGAGATGTCATGAGTTATTTTCATGACAAACTACAAAGTGGCCACCCTTTTAGTAATGTGATAACACACAAAATCTTAAGATATGGTTACTCTTTTCCAATATTATTCAAATATGCTCATTTACATGTGAGGTCTTTTCATCTTTGTAAAATATTTACAAAAATATAAACTCATGTTGTCATGCATATTCAACTAGTGATCAAGGAGCATAGTTTCACTCAATGGGGTCTAGAATTCATTGGATTTATAAATTTAAATTCTTCAGTTAGTCATAGATTCATTCTTATAACCGCTAGCTATTGCATAAGGTGGGTTGAAGCAAAAGTAGCCAAGAATAGTACTGCTAAAGAAGCGATTGAATTTATTAAGGAACAAATTACAACTAGATTTGCTACCCTAGTGGCACTTGTGTGTGATAATGGTCCTACATGAAAATTAGTTAAATTATATGATTGGGCATATCATAATGTAATTACGTTGAAGTTATCCTCATACTAATACCATAGGGAAATGGTTTGGCTAAACCTAAAAATAAGAATTTGTTGAATTCCATTAATAAAGTAGTAGAAAAGGACACATGTAGTTGATATTTTATACTCAAATATTATTTGTGGGTAGATCTAAAAAGGCATAAGGAGAGTCTCAAGAGGTCACCTTTTTGGCTAGTTTATGGTGTGGATCCAATATTTCTATTAACAATCAAGAAACCCACACATCAGTTCACTCATGACTCTATGGAATTCAATGAGATAAGTTAGTCTAAATTATTATCCCTAATTCATTTGGAAGACACAAGATAAGAATCATTATAAAGTTTTACCACATCCTAGGCTACTATGAAGAGATGGTTTGAAAAGAAAGCACAAGTGAAATGCTTTTGTATTTCAAACCTAGTCTTGTTATGGGACAAATCCCATTAGAAAGGTCAGCATTCTAAGTTCAATCCTATCTGAATCAAGACTTATCAAATTTTCTATCTATTAATATATAATGCATTCATATTGCAATATTTGTGAGGCAATGACCTTCCCCTACTAGTCAAAATATAGTTTTGAATAATTATTTATCATATGTTTCATCAAATACAATTTCATAATGAAGGTCAAGAGGGTAATGGTATGTACATATTGTACATATTTTCCTATTTTATTGTTTTAGTTTCTCACTTATTTAGTTTAGTTTATTCTCTGATGTTTTTTGTTAATCTTTCTTGGTTTGTTGATTCTTGTTTCTATTCCTAGTTCTATTATTGTTGCCCAACTTGTTTAAGATGGAATATTTTGCATTGGTTATAGGAGATCTTCATTTTATTTTTAAGATTTATTAGAGAAAATTATTTAATGTATCATTAGAATTAAATCCTTTTGAATATTTTCCCTTGGCATTGTTGTTTCAAATATTCCCCTTGCAACACTTTGTTAGGTTTTAGTCTATGTTAAGTAAATTTGGCTCATGATCAATATTTTAGATCAATCAATTTTAAGGTGTAAATAAAATTTTAGATAGAATTATGTCATAAAAATGTTATGTCATGGGATAGGAACCTCAGATGTTGATGAAAGCATGATAATCTTTTAGATTTTATAAGTTATAAGGTGATTAATAATGTTTGAATGGTTGAATGGATTACTACAATTTTATTTATACATTTTCAAAATTTGAAGGCCTACAATTCAAAATAAAATATGTGAATTTTAGAAATGCTCCTTTTCTTATTGAAACCATTAACCTGCACTTAACTTCACATCTAAACCCAAATAGAAACATTAAATTTATTTAAAGTTTGTCGTAATAGTCACGGATTTATAAGTATATCCTTGTACCTTGGCTTGTTCCCCAACCCTCAATAGACTAAAAAATGAAATGTTTTCAAACTAAATAAATGAAAAGGAAATTAAATAAAATGCAAAATCCAAATTATTTCCTCAAAAGGATGATTCAATTAATCTCCATTTCAAGATTTCCATCCTGATTCATAGTGAATTAAGGTCTTGAGTGGGACCACAAGTTTAAATTTCTTTATGTGAATTCAATAGCTATAAGAAAAATCAATCACTTTGACACACATTGATGGTCTTAGGTAGATTTGGAGCTTAGTATGTCACATATGAGGCTAAATTTAGTGGTTTCATCTTTTAGATTTTATTTGAGACATTATTTTTAGTTTGTTTTTTGTTGTTTAGATAGAGATCTACATTCTAGGTTCTAAATTCTAAGCAACATTCTCCCCATAGAATTATCCATTTATTGGGTCCAACGCACCCAATATTTAAAATATCATATGGGGGTCATATTTATTTAATATATTTGTCCTCTTGTCTTCTTTATTATTGGAATGGTTACATTTATTGAATATTACCCAAATAGATAAGTGTAAAATTTGATTCATAAACATGTTTTAATGACTTTAATCTACCTTAGATTGACCCTTATCCATAATTGTTAATCACTCTAGGTTAGGTGTTAAATATAAGAAATTGGTTTACTAGGATTAAGCCTAATCAAGTTACATGTTCATTCACTGGGCAATTTATAATTCCTATATTTCATGTTAGAACCAACGGGAGGCCATTTATTTGTTATCAAGATTTTTTTTTAAAACCTTATAATTATAATAGTTATTTATATATTACTCTAAGGTTGATAGAATGTTATCATGAACTCTAGGGTTCCTTTGTTATCTTAAATGTATATCTCATATAAAATCAAATATAACATTTTTAGTGTCATTTTTTGTATTGAAAACTAAAATTCAAAGCTTGGTGTTATTTTTATGTAGATTCCCTATCATTTGATTTTATTTTCTTTTTTGATCTATTTTCCTAAGTCAATTTCAATTTATAGACTAATATATCTATTAGTTGGGTTTGAGCTGTTTTCATGTTTAATGTCTATGTAGATCAGAGTTATGTGTTAATCCAAGAAGCAAGGATTTATAAAACATTGTCTCAATTCTCAACATTGAGATATAAATAGATATAGAGATATTGAGATCTTTGCATTTGGTAGTACAAATATTTAGGCCTAGATATCCATAATCAATAGTTAGAAATCACAAGCATTCCAATTACTCATCACTTGTCCTTGATTTCTATGCGGTAATATTAAAAGTATTTCTACCGCACCCAATATCTCAACAGATGTCCAAATCATCTTATCGAGAGTTATGGGCCCTTTGAAAAATATTCTAAGTGTTGGTGGGTCTTATAAACTTGGTATCATGCCATGTGGTATGAACTCAAAAATCAATAGAGTGGAGGACTTTGATAGAGGATTGACGGGGGTTTAAAATACTCTAGAGGTATAGAGCTCTAAGATATTTCCACATGGTGACATAATAGGATCCCAAGACTTAGTAGATAGTTTTCAAAACACATAAGATCCCCATGAGACCAAAGTCACATGATATCACCATGTGGTGACATCATAAAATACTAGGTTAGTGGGAGGTAATGGTAGAGTATATATAGAGTCCTACGAGCCTAAATATCAATGATGCCACCACATGGTGGCATCATAAAATCCTAGGGGCCATTGGGGTATACGATATATTTAAAGGTCTCTTTGAGCCTAAAGGATCATGATGTCACCATCTGGTGACATTATAGGATACTAGGCTTGGTAAATACATTGAAGACAATATCAATGGTTGAAGAGATTGGAATGCTAAGAAAGGGACATGTGGATAAGGTAGGGCTGGGAATATGTGGATCCCTACCAAGGAGCACAATATAAATTAAATCTCAAATTAATGAATTCTAAAATTCTAACAAGTGGAAATATTTTAGGCATGTAAACATTTCCCTTAGCATACAACAATCCTAAACATGACATTCCATCAAAATGTCAAAGAAAGGACCAAGAACTTGTTATTAAAGGGAATTATCCAACCATTTTCAAGCCTTGAGATAGAAAAAATCTATGTAGAAGACATGAGCCTAGACAAATTCTTAAATTAGTTAGAACCCAACTCAATAAGATATTTGAGAGTTCAAGGATGAAGGGCAAAGAAAAAATGAGAAGGATTGTAGAAAAAGAAAGGAGTATGGAAATTATATATAGACTTGAACATTTTTTTAGAATAATCATAATGCATAGATCCCATTTAAATAAGTATTCACAAAGGAAACATAGATAAAATAAGTGGAAATTGGGCCTATAATGAAAGGAAAATTATATCAAATAAAAAATTCATGATGTGAATTTGCCTTAATAGTCAGAAGGTATCAATAAGTTCATCAAGAAGAGAAGATGCACCTTATATATATATATATATATATATATATATATATATATATATATATAAATTATTTATTGTTCCAATGCTTATTTTTTATCAAGCATTTAATAAAGAAAAGGTCCATTAGTACTAATTTTCATTCTATTGAAGATAAGCATAAGAAATTGGATTTGATAGACTAAAATAGAGATCGTCTACTCCATCATTGGTATTTGTCAAGGATTATGTTCTTTCTTTTTTGGGGTTGTTGATCAGTTATTAGAATAAATTGAATATCATAATATTTTTACTTATCGTTGGAGCTTGAAATATATTGGATATTATGTTTCCTTTTCTCTTGAATGTTATATCTAAAAATTGTGTCATGACTAGATCATTATCTTTTCCTTTATTGATGAGTTATATCAATAAATTTAATTGTAATCACTTATCATATTTAATTTTGGTGTTAATTCCATAATTTTTTGGTAGTGGGCCTAATTACCTTTCCTATATAAGCAACATTACTTTCCATGGTAAAGGGTCAACCTTTCTTGTACCAAAGCTCTGATAGAATTGCGCTAGGGTTACACCTACCCCTTTCACTCTATTTTGTTACCTCGATTTCTTCCTAGAAGATATTGATTGATAAAATTAATGTGTGCTAATAATTTGTTTGAATTTTGGATTTTATAGTGAATATACAATTAGATTATGCAGAAACTAGTTTGATTGGTTCTCAATTCTCATTATTTTTAGTTTTAATTTTTCATTAAGTCATTTGTACAACATATATAAGCTTGTGTACATTCTTTATTTTGATGGATATTATGAATTATATGTTTACATGTTTCATTTTAGTCTTAATAAATAATTTATTTAAGTTTCTCAATAGGTAAACTTGATGCCCAGTGATATAATTATAGAAAACCATGATTTTCATTTCTCAGCATTAAAATATCTAATCCAAATAAAAAGATTCACCTCTTTTCTACCTTACTCTTTCCCTCTATTTTACATTTTTTATGATAATATGTCCTACTCATTAGATCATAATTTCATTATATTATAAATTAATATAATATACCTATGGTTTTAACAAGACCACAACACTGAATGGATTTCAATTTAGATAAATAGATCTTTTTAACCTTTGGTGGTAACAATTGTTGTTCACCCAACTAAAAATTTTGAAATTTTATTAACCCTTGGATTCCTAATAGAATCATAATAACAATGGGACACTTTTCCCATGAGATGTAGACTCATTTTATACCCTTATATTAACTAATTCAATAGTTACAATTTGAGTGGGTTACATTTTTATCCCAACGCATGTGTATAGGTACAACATTATGTACAAATATAGATAGCCAAGGTACTCAAATCTATCAATAATATGTAATATCCACCATTTAAAAACACACATAGAATCAAGGGGACTAGAGGATGTCATAGAGTGCACATAAGAGTGTGCCTAAGAGTGATTTATTCATCATCGTGCAATACACATAGTAGTAGAGTGAATAACATAGGTCATTAAGATAAAGTGGATAAACCATCATGTGGTCCACAAAATATAAATATAAAGTACATTAAGACACATAAATAGAGGTCATGTATGTGTGTGTGTGTATATATATATATATATATATATATATATATATATATATATATATATCTCAAAATTGGTATCTATAATAAAAATGACAAAAAACCTTGTAATTTTCTAGAAAAACCACTAGCCTCTGAAATTGTATGGGTTTTTCCTAAGTTCACCCATAAACTTATGAGAAATGATTCTTTAAAAAAGAAAATTCAATGAATTGATAGGATATCCTAGCATTTAGAGGAATTTAGGAATCAATTGCATTGTCTGCTTTTCTCAAAAATACACTAGCTGATAAGTTACCTACACAACCACTTACACAAAGACCTTATTCCTCATTCTTTTCTAATTCTCCATATCATCCAAGGATGTGGTATATGAATATAATTAGAGAATACAGAATATATATTATAAAAAATCAAATAATCAAGATTAAAAAATGTATCACAATAAAATAAGGTGTTTATTTACCATAACATTATCTAATACCATGTGAGAATGAGCCACGATATATCAAAATGGGTCATGATCGAGAACTGGTGAGATTCAAACACACTAGACTATCAACATGTTAAAAGTGAGAGTATTATTTCAAAAGAGGAACCAAACATGAGTATAATAATAGTTTTATTGATAATATATGAAAATACATTTGAGGAAAGGCACATAAATAAGAGAAAAGAGGCATAAATCCACCTACATTTGGCAAAGTAAAAACATGTCAATTTTTAAACAAATAATGAGCACCATGTGCAAGATGTCAATATTATTTGGTAGATGGAAATTAAATCCACACAAACCAATTTAAATACAAATTATACACATAAATTTGCATATTAATGACCTCATTATTACACCTAAGTGAAATTAATTATACAATCAAGTTAATACATGTGTAGGAAAAACCATAAAATGAAATTAAGAACCTACACTAATAGAATTTAATTTATTTTTTTCCTCTACACAATGAAATAAATATTAATGTGTTCCCTCTTCATTTTATTCATCTATAATAACTAAAACAAAATGCCTTGCATCACAAAATAAAACAATTTTTAATAATGATGTTGATAGATAAAAAGAATTTAGTACATGATTATTAATTGTGTACTTAGTTAAACTAGATCAAATACATGGTCAAAGTCATTTGATGATATTATATATGTAATTTTTAATGTTTTTTTTAACCTAATATGTGTTGAATTATAGGTCTACAAATCTATTTTTCCACCCACTCTTGTGATTGATACTCATTCCAAACAAATTCCATGCATGAAGAGGTAAAACATGCCACGTGCCTTGTATGAACCATCAAATAGCTTGCATTTAACCTATGGAATGAGTGGATATCACTTGATCATATTAAATCATTCCATATTCATACATTTAAAATTGATATTCATTGATAAACCATAAATATATGTGAACACTAAAGTTTTCTTGAGAAGCATGGTCCATTTTCTCGTTACACCAATCAATAATGGGTTTTGCATTATTCAGATTAGTACCATCTTTGAACATCAACTCCTATATTTTAATGAATATTTTCACACATGCTATGAAACCATCATGCTTTAATTTTACATGGCCAACCTTAATTAAACTCAAAATATATTATACACCAGTGATAACAAGAATCTTGCTCAACCCGTAAAACATCTATGCATTCTTAAATTGTGATGTGCAATTTTATAACCAAATATAATGTTTATTTAAATTAAAATTCCCTTCCATAAAATTTGCACATGAAATCTCAAAACAATGTTTCATGTACTCTATATATTTGATCAATCAACACTAACATAGAGATAATACTCCCTTAATATTTTTCAATCTTGATTTGTACTATTAGGTGTATGAATAAATGTTATATGTAAAAAAAGACAACTTGTACTATGTTTTAGTACTATGATCAAACCTTCATTTTTGGTTGGAATGTGCAATTATCAGAAAATACAACTACTAAAATAATAGAAACAAGTGGGAATGTGTTCTTGATTATCTTGAATTTCTCATCCAACCATCTAGCTCTGTGTGTTTGCCTTACATATTCAAACAATTTCCTCCTTTAATTTGATTGTAAGTTAAATAGGTATTTATTTTGTAAAAATTTCACATTTTTTAGATTCTTTTCCATATTTTAATTGATATGTCACAAATTTTTGCTTGCTAAAACTAGTTAATTATTTTCCCATTATACTTATACTCTCATAATGGATACAATTTTTAAATTTTGGCAATCCATCACAAATATTGAAATTTTAATCCATACATTATTTTTTTAATTAAAAAATCCATCTGGTCTTTCACAAGAAATGGTTGGAATAAATTCCATTGCTGATTTTGTAGGAAATTCCATGACACACTCATAAAAATTATTGTTTATATTTAAAGTACAATGTACATGATGGAAAAAAATAGAAATAATTAAAAATGAAAACAATTCTCTACAAAAATTGATGCATGTTTGAATTTTTTTAACATAGAATCATTTGGCCATCTCAAAAAAAAAGTATTGACATAAATTTGTGTAAAAAATTATAGTAAAATGGTGTTTGGGTCATATCCAAGAAATGTTTTAGATGCAGTTCATGGTTATGATAACAAACTCTTATTTTCATGACATATCTTATATTGGGTGAAACCCTTGTGTTATATTTCTAGAATTGTTCAAGTAAATATCTAAGAGCATCAAATATAGATTTGTATTTTCATAGGAGTCTACTAGAGAATTCCCAGAAGTCATTATTATTGGATTCATCAATCCTTTTATGTATCCCAATTAATTTCAATAGTATTTTTTATTTATGTTTAATGATCTACTTGATTTTATAAGCAAGATTTGTATCCATATTTGACCACTTATTATACAAGTTATAGGTATGCATTAGGTAAAATTACTATATTTAGTGTATTTATTCACACTAGTAGCATGGTATGTATCATATATATTTCTAATAATTTCATTATTTTCACCATCAATGTTAGATGTTCTTAGTCATATGGTGAAAATTTTAGGTGTCATCTAAATAAATTACATTGGTGAAAAAATATATTAACATCTTCAACTATCATCTAAATATTCAAAGTGGTTATCCAAAATTCTTTCAAATTTTCTTCTTGAATGGAGGATAGACATTTTCTTAGTTTTTGGTTTCAAAATATTTTCATCAAATTCAATTAAGTTCATGGGTCTTTTACGTAAATTATTTGGAGGTGTTAATAATGGTAAAATTTGTTGATTTTGTGTTTCCATAATGTTTTCTTCACTACTAGTTTATTCATTTTATGTTCTTGTATTGTTTAATTCATTTTTACTTTCACTATTCAATGTTTCAATGGAATTTTCTTCATTTAACTTTCACCATTCTATGTTTCATATTATTTTCTTCATTATCAAGGGGTAAATCATCATGCATATTATGATCATTAAAAAATAAAAAACTTTATAATTTAAATGTGGACTTGAAATATAATTTAGACTTTTAGGTAGACATTCACCATCATTATCCATTTCATAATTATCAATGATTTGTGGTTAATTAGGGATGTATAGTTACCTTGTGTTGCATGAAATGTTTAAATTTGATCCATTTGTTTTTCTCTCAAGACTAATAATTTGTCAAGAATTTTATGATTTAACGTCTTCATGGATTTAGAATGAAATATGTCAACCATGATTAGACAGATTGATAACTTTTGATGGTGGGGACAAAAAAATGATTTAAAGCTATAGATAATCCATTTTAATCACTTCCATGTCTAAACTACAATCAAGAATGACTATTTGTAATCACATGAAAAATGGATCAAAAATCATTATTTAACCCAATTTACCCTCATAACTATCGTTTTAACCCAATATCACAATGACACATCCCTAACTAGGGCAATGGATCATATCACAATACTAATGCTATCTAACACATCCTAAATCAATTTGACACTTTACAAGTGTTATTATAGGATAATTAAATGAATATTTGATTGACAAAATAATATTGCAATTGCACCATTTTTATGATTGACAAGAAATCACCTTGATTAAATAATCTAATCATTCTTCTAATGGAAAATTCCATGAATTTAGAATTATCTATTTTCCTAAAATCAAAAATGTTTTATTACCTACCATTGGTGACATCATAGGGGCAAGTTAATGAAATGGAGTTGAGTGTGGTAAATGTGGATTATACCATAGCTTATTATTCACTCTCTTACACCTCTTAAAGGGCCTCTTACACATTCATCTATGAAATGTCATATGACACACTCTAAAAGGAAAAGTCATTACACTTTCCTTCCAAAATTCCTTCAACACTCTAAAAACATCTCAAATTGCATATCTTACACACTCTATGTGTTAAATCATGAATTTTAGGATTCATTATCAACCCTACATTTTAATATGAGATGCAAGGTTCACAATCATTCTAAAGACTATAAATATAAGATCATTTGGCCATTATAGACAAGATCTCTTGAAGTAAACTTACTATGAAAAAATGATATTAGAGATTCACATTTATTTAATAATTATTATCCCAATACAATAAAAAAAATCAAGTGTATGTAAGGAGATATGTTTCCCACATATGAAATAAATAATTTTTAAACACTTATAGCCTACAAGCCATGATCAAGCCTATTCACATGTCAGTTTGCAAGTCAGTATTGAAGGAAGGTATAAAATTAGTGTTTTATATTATATTTTATATTTATTACTTATTTTCCATATCTCAACCTAGGTAATAAGCTTAGTATGTTGCTTCTTCAAGTTTGTTTTTTATTTTTGTCAATAACGAATGATCTAGCCTATTTCACATTCTTATTCTTACATAATGACATAGCCATTGAAACCCAATGCACCCCACAAGCTCTTATAAACCATATAAATTCTTATAATTTAATAATTAACCTTAAAATCAATATAATTCACTCATTTTTCTTCAAAAAAATTGTTATTTTAGTTGTAGGTCAAAATAGTGAGATCATTCTAAAGAACTATGAAATCAACACAAACTTCAACAAAATCACCTTTATCAATGGTGAAATCATTTAATGTTCTTTCACTCTATTATTTGTAGGTCTTAACCATGAAATATAATGAAACTTCATGAAATTTTTTATTTTAGTAGTGAAATCATTGTATGCCTTTTCTATCTGATTTTCTATATAGTGTAACTTTAGTGAAATTGAAGGAAACTTTAATGAAATTGTTTCTTGAGAAGTGAAATCATTTTACTCCTTTTATATCTGATTTTATGTGCAAGACAACTTTAGTGAAATGAAAGGAAACTTTAGTGAAATTGTTACTTATAGTAGTGAAATCATTTTATGCTTTTTCTAGCTAATTTTCTATGCATGACAACTTTGGTGAAATCATAACCTACTTTGGTGAAATCATCTCTAGTAGTGGAAGAATTATTTTTCTCATTTTTATAAAAATTTATCTTTTGTAGGCCCTAATACTGAAATCAAAGTCAATGTCATAGAAATTATGGATCATATTAGTGAAATCATTGATCATAACATTGAAATTATTTTTAGTAGTAGTGAAATCAATTTCTAATCTTTATATGTTATATGAATATTGAAATAGTAAATTCATAGGTCAAAACAACAAAATCATTTTTTGAAAATTTAAAATCACCATGTACCAAAATTGATATGTAATAAAACTTCTTTTCAAGCTCCTTGCTAGTTCAAAACCATACTTTTCAAAATTTTGATCATTTGTGTGGTAGGGCCGTAGCCAAGGAAGTGGTGTTTAAAGTTAAAAAAGGTATTTTGACTTTAGAAAACACTTTAAATTTGGGATTAAAATGAATTTACATTTCATTTAGGTAATAAAAATATTTATTTATCTTTCAAGCATTTCCTTTTTGTCCAAAACTTTTCTACATGTATTACTTGGATGTATTGGAAGAAACTTTACACATATGATATCCCATTTTGGGTGACCCATAAGGTAAAGGTTCCTATTTTTTTAGATTAAATATTTTCTTGTTATGATATTTTATTACCCTCTTGAGTGGATCTTGTGAATTAGAAAAATAATAACTTTCTTTTTCTTTTGACTATGCAAGGTGTTCATCACCTTCTTAGAAGTCATTAGGGTGTGGTGAAAAGGATTTGAAACCCTAAATTTTTTACCAACCATATTATCTAAATTGATATATAAATTTAGGTTACATCAGTGGTATCTAAGCTAAGAGCTCCCTCAGAGTTTGATTGTTTGATAGCATTTCACTAAAATCTTATAGATGAAGTGGTTGTGAAGGGACAAGGCCATGTATAAAATGGGTCACTAAATATTGATGTCCAATTGATTAATTTGTGTGCCAATTTACCATAATATATATCGATACCATCTAAAAAGTCAAGGAAAACTTTTAAATCCTTCATTTATCATGGAAAGTTCATTAATGCAAGGGTGTAAAAGTAATAACCCCTAAATATTATCATGTTCATTCACATATTTTGAGAAAAGGGTGGGATAAAACACCACCAATAACTATAATGATTCATTAAATAATCTTAAATTTTATAAACCCTTTATCAAGGCAAGTATATTAAAGGATAATGAATTTGATATAAACCTGTGTCAGTTATTATCTTGTAATACTTATGTGTTATTGTTGGATTATTATATTGATACCTTTTTTATAATTAAATCCAAATCAAACAAACTAAGTCCAAATACTTTTTTATACACATATAATGAGGCATTACCCTACCAAATTTCTAAGTCGACAAAAGTGACATGTCAAACTTAGTCAAAATATCTACCTTTCTTATCCAAAAAACATTATTAGGATGCCTAATTTGAACCAAATCCTTATCCTAATCCCAATTAAAAATTCAAACCAACTTAAGACAAAAGTTCTAAATTATTTCCAAAATTGTGTTGTTTTGTTGTCTGCTTTATTCCAAAGTTTAAATATAAGCTATGATTCTAATTGACCTTGTTTTCAAATTCAAACCAATTACCATTACAAGGACAAGTTCTAATTTTAGTCAAATCATTTTAGGGTCAATTTTTTTTTTATGTTAACCAAAGTTATTTGCTTTCCAAAGCCAAAGTTAAATTTTTCTAAAGTCAAAAAAATAATCAACCTATTTCAGGAGTTCAAAGGTCAAATCCTAGTTCAATTGTGATTAAATATTGTATAAATCCAAATTTGTTCTAATATTCATGCATTTCAAATTCTAAATCCCTAAAGTTTCCAAGATCCTAAAGTCAATAATTGATTATGCCTCTAAGCTTTTAGGTTTATTTTATTCATTCACAATGTCAAGATTCTAAGATCAAAGACTTTTAAGTCAAGACCAAATTTAAACATTAAGAATTTATGATTAGAATGATGTACCAAATTAAGACAAGTCTGAAGTATCCAAGCCTCTTTCAAAACGTAGATCATAAGCCTAGACATGCCAAAGTATACACGTAGTGGGGTTATATATAACCCATCCTTTGATAAAAAGGTAGTTTATATCCCATATGGGTATGGCCACTATGTAAAGGATGAGAAGATCAAAAATACCTTGCAAAAATGACATATAATATGACACCTAAATAACATATCTCATACATTGCATTCATAACACCTAATGCCAAACAAAAACAATATCAACTATACCTTTCACACATACCTTTTGGCATATAACATAGACCTAATCAATGTACCTTATAAATGCACCACCAAGTGATAAATAAAGATTGGATAAACTTACGCAATAACTATTCGATAACAATGATGAACATCTTGTTAGATTATTATAAATGGGGAGGAACATTTTCCCCTAGATTTCCCATAGAGGCTTTACACTATTTGGTTAGAGTGCCAAAAGAAACACCTCTGGCATTATTATATAATCAAGAAACTTCAAACCAAGATCAAAATGTTATACTATATTTTAGTCAATATCTTGTAGTGTCCAAAAATGGAAAGGGTCAACTCATTTACCAAGCTTCTCAAAGCTAGCTTAATGCCCCTTAAATACAATAAGCTACTCAAATTTTGGGTACAATCACTAACACCCTCACTACATTGGATATTCAAAATCCATCAATAATAAAGATAAATCATTTGAATACATAGCCATTATATTTGTTAAATTATCCCACATTTAATTTAGATCCATTTTGAAATAATACATTAATGTCAAATATGTTTATCACACCTACATATTAAATCAATCTAGTAACTAATCATGATTCAAATCTCTCTATGGATTATTTCCAACATGTGGAGGATAACTCTAAAAATGGATACCTTAATTCACATCAAATTTCCTCTACAACATAATAAAACATTCCTCTAAATTCCTAACAAATAATTTATTCTAGCATTCTAGGTACTTTACAACAACACATTAAGACCACGCCTAGTCCACAATAGTAGGTTGCAAGTAAGAATCCACCACTTCAAAAAGTGGTGACTAATATCCCACCTCAATAAGTGGTAAATAATCCACCACTTCAACAAGTGGAAACTTATATTCCACCTCAATAGGTTGTAACTAATCCCCACCTCAACAAGTGTTAACCAATCCTCAACAAATGTTGTGTAATCAATAGTGTATTTATGTTTTTCAACCACATATTGCTTCTATTTAAAAAGGGGCCTCTTCGAGCCAATAACATGTTCCACTTAACTAATATTAGCTTCCCCCTACATCAAAAATGCCTAAGAATCAATATCATATTCCTCTCCAATATCAATAAGTTTTTTTAAATATCCAATAAACCATTCCTTCATTTAGGCCTTAGTTCCCTCCAAATCAACATTGCACTTAGAAGCAAGTGCCTTATTAACAAGTCCCCTATTAATAGTATAACTACAATAATACATTAAATATTCTTGATAGATGCAATCATTTATATATTCCCTAATATTTTATACCACCTTTTTATATGGGTCAAAATAATTTACCCACTTCCTCTTATTCTAGTCACACTTTTTCATGATTGGCAAGAAGATAGAGATGTAGTTTCAGTGATTCGAGAAAGAAATCAGAATAAGAAATTTAAACTAAATGACTTATGATTTTATCCCTTTGATATTAGCTATATTCATATACCTTTCCTGCATCATTTTGAGTTTCCTAAATTTGATAAATATAAAGGGAATGGTGATCCAAAGGAGCATCTAAAAGTTTTTTTTCATAGCATGTCAAGAAGTTACACATAGTAGTGTGTACCTACTTCACTTATTTCCCTATAGTATGTTTGGTCACACATTATAATGGTTTTTTATTATACATAAGAACTAGGTTGATAATATTAATTACTTACTAGAGAGATTCATACAACACTTCTCTTTTAATGTGGAACATTAGTTAACTATGGTTGAATTATATCATGTTAAACAATGAGGAGCATAAAGCTTTACTAGCTATTTATAGTAGTGGCATGTATTGGCTAGCCAAATCCCACATAATCTTTCCAAAAATTAATTGGACACAATGTTTACTTACAATCAAAAATATGACATAACCTATTATCTCAAGCTTCATTATGCCAATTTGTTTGAATAAATTATTTCCAAGGGAATATAGATTGAGTAAGCCCTCATCGATAAAGGGGTAATCATTATTTACTCTTAGAACCAAGTTCAAAATAAGGCTTAGATATAATCTTTTTCATAAGTGAAATAAAGTACATCGAAAAATCTTAAACCATTCAATAGGAACAAAATGTTGTAGAAGATGGGGTAGTTAAATCTTGGCATGTGAAAATAGTAAAACCACCACTTGTTCAAGCAAACCCACATAATCAGCCTATTACAATACAAGGACCCCCTCCAAGAAGAGGTAATTATCACAGTAGAGTTTTTAATAATCTTGGATAACCTATTGAGATGGTTTTCCAAAAGTTAGTCACCACTAACATGATCATTTGACTAGTACCAAAACATTTATGGAAACCAACCTGAACCAGATTGGTATACGGAGAATGAATTTTGATATTATCATCAAGTTAAAGGTCATTACATTTAGAGATGTGTGTAACTTCACCATATCATTTAATATTTTCTTAAAAGTGGTGAAGTAGAGTTTGATAATTTGGCCATGACATCTAATCAAAATCTAGTATTTATCAAAACCCTTTTCCACATCATAACTCCAACAATAATTAAACTCATAATCAACATCAATCTAACAACCAGAAGTAGAACTTACCTCCTAAAAATCATAACCAGAAGTATAATTAAAAAATGATAAAACTAAAATCAAGGTCAAGATGACATTCCAATCAAGTTAACTATAATGATTTCCCTTATGACTAAAATAATGTCATAGGTTGCATTACTAGTGGGAACATAGCTACCATGAAGATTAATCTTAGGTCAACCTCTAATATTATTCGATATCCATCACCATACATTTTGGGACCTCCTCATTCATATGTCAGTAATCCTCCATTGGTATGACTTGGATTTCATGTAATTCAACAATTGAGAGTTACCATTTTAGGCCCTTACTCACCTAATTTTAATTATGATAACCCCATAATGAACTCGAATACTATCAAGGCAAATCAATCTATAGGCACAATACATATAAATTTTGAAAGAATGTCATACATTGAATCATATATTGAAATAATTAAATAATTAAATACAAGTACATGAAATAAACCTCAACTCAGAATTGGACTTGACATGCAAAATTCTAAAATCTAAGAAAAAAAACTTGACCTGCTAGTTTTAATAGCCACTAGTTTCAATAATTTTCACATGAAAGTGTGTGAAGCTATAAAAACCTCCACATATATCCTAAACACTAAAATTAACCTAATGGAAAAAATTTAATTGAATTTCATGTTTCATTACAAAAATACACTAAATTAAAAAATATACAAATCTCAAAAAAATATTAAAATTTAGTTTTAGACCCTCAAATGGTCATGTATGGCCTTTGAAAAGTTTGGAAAACATCTCTAAGAGGATATAGTGACTTATGGATGAATCAAAAATTTTGATACAATCATTTTTGTGAAAAAAAGAGATAAAATGGAGCTATAAATAAAAAAAAATTGCCTTTGAAAGTTTGGAATCCACATCATACTCCTCTGGTTGAAAATAATTCAGCTTTTGTGAGTTGCTCTAAATATACTGCATTTTTGTCAATATTATTTAGTTCCCATCTACTTGTTATAAACCTTCCCACTACACCAAATAATTTTTATAACTTCATTTCCTTATATTCATTATCTTGTTATCTAGAACCTACACTATATTTTCTTTCTTCTTCTTTGGTACCTACTATTGTGAATCTACTTCTTCATCTTCTTCTCATTCACCATTTTTCCATAGAAATCATATAAATTTGAAACATTAAATACTAGAGAGATATAATAATTGTGGTAAACTCACCTCATAAGCATTATCATTAATTTTATTTACAATTTTGCATGGACCAATCTTACTGTACTTCAAATTTTTATATGTCCCTATTGCAAACATTTTTTCCCTCAATTAAACCACCACTAAATATATTTCTTCAAATAATTTTGACCTTATTCTAATATCTGATACTAATTTATATTTTTCACTAATTTCCTATATCTTTTTCCTCACTTATTATTACAACCTTTGCATATGTTCTACAAATACTTTTGCATCATCACTAACTCATTCTATAAGTGGTAACTAAACCAAATATAAAACACCCATAGGATTTCACCCATGAAAAAATTGAATTGTTGATTTTCCTATTGGTCTATTCACTAAACTATTATAAGCAAACTCAACTTGAGATAAGGATGAGTCCCATTTATTAGGATTCTATTTAGCTATGCATCTCAATAAATTTTCCAAGCTCTTGTTTATAGCTTATGTATATCCATCTATTTGTGGATGGTATGTACTACTAAAGTGTAGTTTGTGTTCTAATATGTTTCCATAAATTCATCCAAAAATGACTTAGAAATTTTTTGCCCTATTTTATATAATTTTTTTTGGAAGACCTTGCAATCTCACATCTTTAAAAAAATAGTTCTACAACACTAGTGGCATCATTAGTTTTCTTACATGCAATAAAATTAACCATCTTTTAAAACCTATCAACAAAAAAAAAGAATAAATCATTACCTCTTTATGCATTTCATAACCCCAATATAAAATCCATACTCAAATATATCTATTATCCTTTTGGAAATGGTAGTGGCATGTACAACCCTGTATTCTATGCATGCCATTTAGCCACCTGACATATCTTTCACCATGAAATATATCTAGTCACATATCTCTTAAACTTTGTCAAAAAATACTTATCCTTCACCAAAGTGATTATCTTTTTCTTACAAAAATGTCTATTCAAACCGCCAATATGTAACTCTCTTATAATATTTCCTCTTATAGACCCAACTGAAATACATAATTGTTTCCCCTTGAAGAGATAACCCTCCTATATAAGATACTCATCATAAACATTACTTACCTCACCTATTAATGTATTCATGCATTTATATATTATCTAGAAAAAATATGGATCATTATTATATAAATCTATAATAACTTCAAATCCAACTACTTTACTCACATTAGTAGCTAACCACCAAATAATGAACACAAATACTATCAAGGTAAACAAATCTATAAGCACAGTACACAAAAATTTTAAGGCACGGTACATAGAAAAAATAAAATAATATCGTGTATTGATTAATATATTTAATTAATTAAATAAAAATAATTACATACAAGTGTATGAAATAAACCTTAACTCATAATTGGAGTTGACATGAAAAATTCAAGAATATTAAAAATATATAAAAACTTGACCTGTTATTTTTAGTTTCACATGCAAGTGCACATAACTCTAAAAACATACACATATCTCATAAACACTAAAATTAACCTAATGTATTATTTTAAATTAAATTTAATGTCTAGTTATAAAAATATTCTAATTCTAAAAGGTGATGATAAATAATGGAGGTGAACAAATAACGTAAGAATGGAGATGAGTGGGACAAACAATTTTCAAATTCTGACTTTGAGTGGGAGAAAGGTGATGGTGATAGAGAGGGACCCTTCATGTGGGGATAAAGAATGATACCCTTATTGGGCATGAAGATCAGACAGATGGAATCTTTCTAGGAGGTCCTAATATATATGATAAGGAGAGAGCTCTAAGGAGGCACTAGATAAGATATCGTGGAGTTCAAAATTGCATAGTTAAATGTATAATAATAAATTTTTGCCTATTAAACATATCAATACCACCAAAGATGGAAAAATATCCACATTAAAGACACTAATTCTCTCATATGTTGAGCCTCCTACTGAATGGAATAGGATTTGATGGGCAAGTTTATGGGAGCTAGACACAATATTGACGCTTTCAAATCTTGGGCCAGATAAAAATGTAATCACAAAGGTCATATGGACATTTTGGATATAGTAAATATATTGTTCATGATCAGACTCAAGAAGCTAGAAGATTATGCTCACATTTTAGCATGGGGTCCCTAGTTTTCTATAAAATCAATCCTTTTTATAAAAAAATAGCACTTAGGTTTTGACCCTGAGATAGAGAATAATAATATCATGTTGATATAGGTGCATCTCCCTAGGCTCCCTATCAAATTTTGGGAGGAATATCTCCTTATCAACACTGTCAATAATTTTGACTATTTGATAGCTTATGATTCAGCCACCAAAGCCAAATCTAGATTGATTCATGCTAGATTCTATGTCAACACATTCATGAAATAATAAATTCATTCTTCAATTGATCTTCACACTTCCTTTGGAATCAAAAATCAAAAAATAAAATTTGAGAAATCTGTACTTCTATGTGACAAGTGTCATAAACTAGAAAATTCCTCAAAATATGCCAAGCTATACCCAATTCGGTGTAGAATAAGCCTTTATGGATAATGAAAAGGGGGATTTATTTCAAGAATCTAGTCCAACCACTAGTGATAGAGAGTGTGAATAAGGACAAACAAGTAATAGATAATAGATAATAGATAATTCAACACTCCTAATAAGATGACATTGGAGGTCCTTAGGAAAGGTGATTAGGGAGATGTTTTTACTTCTAATAAACAAGATCCAATTAAGTCAAAATAATCACTCAGGTAGGATAATCATCTACCACCAAACAAGGAGGAAGATGATATTATTTTTTAGATTGAAAACAAGGAGATAAATAACCAAGTTCCCATCATTCCCAAGTCTTCTAATCAATCCAAAGTTTTAACATAGCTAGAGTAAGGACAAATCTAGGATAGTAATAAGGAATGTTGAAAGGTTTTGGTTAGCTTTGATCTTGTTGATTTCCAAATATATTTCTCCTAAAGATTCCCAAGAAGAAGTCAATGATTCCAAATAAATTCCTATCATGCCCAAAAATGGCATCAAATCAAAATTTACATCTTATATCACTACTAAGAAGGGAAATAAAATCACTACATATAAGATGCCCCCTAAAGTTGAGAAAACTATCAGAAAATAAATTTTCAAAAAATGTATAGAAGTGTAAATTGCATATGGGCTTCAATCAACCCTTCCGTTCAATGGAGGCAATCCTTCTCCATTCAGTTAATCATGTTTATCTATTCATGAAACATTAGAGTAATGCATAGTTCCTCAAAGAAAAAAGTTGTTAAGGATTTTATAAGGACTCATAAACCAGTTATCTTAGCTATTCAAGAATATAAGATAGAGGAATCATTTTTTATTAATCATAAAAATGCTTATTGGAATGATGCTAGAGTTGTTTTTACTAGTTCTTTATGAGCATCAAGAGGTATCGTTGATTTATTGGAGACTAAATTTTTGGTTGGGGAAGCTATCCTCAAATCACATAATCATGTGGTGGTTATTTTTACATATGTCACATATGGTAATTAATAAAAAATTTCTAACATCTATGTTCATGATTCTTCAATGCTTGTAGAAAGCTCTAGGAAGATATAAAAAAAAAATTAGAAACACTTATAAGGATTTCTTTGTGTCATGGTTGGAGATTTTAACTCTCCTTTACATCTAGTGGATAAAAAATGTGGTAATCAATCATTTTTAGACAGTATGGAACACTTCTCTTCACTTATTTTTGATACAAGGTTGATAGATGTGGAATTAAGAGGCTTTAAATATAATTGGAGTAATAGGATATTGGGTGAAAATTTCATTCAATGCAGACTAAGCACATTTTTTATTTCAATGGATTGGTTGATGGATGAAGATATGACATTAAAGGCTCTCTTTCAGGTGGGATTAGATCATAACCCCCTTAAGTTGAATGTTGTGGAGATTGACACAAAGGTAAATAGATATCCCTTTATGATGGAACGCATGTTTTTCTCTCACCTTAACACTCATGATATGATTCTATAATTGTGGTCTCATAATGTTAATGGGTCAGCTATGTTCAACCTAGTAGAAAAATGAAAAATGTGAAAATTGAAATAAAAAAGTGGAATAAACAAGTTTTTGGCAATGTTCTTTTGTAAAATAAATATATAAAATCTCAAATCTTAAATATTGGAGATGAGATAGAAAGAAATGGGTATGATATTGAGATTTAGAAAAAGGAAAAATAGTTCCTTTGTGAATATCATACTATAGCTACAAGGGAAGAGACTCTTTGGATATAAAAATACAAAAATATTTGGCTCAAAGAAAGAGATATAAACACTTGTTTTTTTCATATGTCAACTTTGAAACATATAAATCATAATGACATCAAGGAAATTATAGATATTGAAGGTCTCCTCATATCTTACATGAACCATATTAATCATGAGAGTGTAAAATTTTTCAAAAAATTGATCAAAAATGATTTCAAAAAAAACATAAGATTTGAATAATAATTCCTTCATGTGATTCCTGAATTGGTGAAGCAAAAAGGACAATGAGTCACTTACAACTGGTACTTCTAATGAATAACTCAAATTTGTTATTTTCAAAATGAATCTATAAAAATCACCTAGTCTAGATGGGTTTGAGATAGTTTTTTTACAAAACTTTTGGGACATAATAGGAGATGATGTGGTTGCTAGTGTCAATGAGTTCTTCACTTTAGCCCATTTTTCAAAATAATTTAATCACATGTTTATTGAGTTAATCCCTAAATATGAATGAGTGGTAAATTTTTCATATTTTTATCATATATATATATATATATATATATATATATATATATATATATATATATATATATCACTAAACTAATACCTATAAGGTTGTATCCAATCATGGAAATTATTATTTAAGCTAAATAAGGAGGTTTTATCCCTGGTAGCCAAATTCAATATGGTGTTATTATTATTCATGAATCTATTCATTCTATGGATAAGATTAATAGTGATTAAATGATTTTAAAACTAGATATGGCTAGGGCCTATGACATATTAGATTGGAGATATTTAGATAGAGTCTTGATTCAATTTGGCTTTCAGGATGACTTTCAAAAATTTATCAAATCTTTCATTTCTATTTGTATGTTTTTGTTGCTTGATAATAGAATTGCCCAAGGTTTTTTTAAAAGTTCCAAGGGTATAAGGCAATGGGATCCTTTATCCCCATTACTCTTCATCATCAAGGTTGAATCTCTTAATATATTCATCTCAAAGGTAGTGGAATCAAAAAACCTGAAAGGATTCAAACTAGATTATCATGTAGAGCTCGTCTCTCATCAATAATTCATGGGTTGAACTATTCTTTTGGCCAAGGATTATATTCAATAATTTAGAGTGTTAAAAATAATTTTGGGTATGTACAAATAGGCCTCAAATCAAAAGGTTAACTTTTATAATAGTTCTATTTATTTCCTTAATACCCCTATAACCATATCTTGGCATGCCTCTCTTCAATAACCATATTTTAATTTCTTCTTTGAATGTATTAATTGATAGATTTCAAATGAATTTATTAGGTTGGAAAGGTAAGATTCTCTCTCAAGAAGTAAAATTATTGTTAATCAAGAGTGTTCTCCAAATCCTCCCTTTATATCTCCTTTCTCTTTTCAGTATTCCAAATAGAATTGAAGATAAGATGATTAAAATTCAATAGAATTTCCTTTGGACTGGTACTGAAGAAAAAAATAGATATCATATTTTCTCTTAAAACAAAGTCTATACACTAGAACAATATGGAGTACTTGGCCTAAGGAACTTTTAACTGATGATCAAAGCACTGATCTCAAATTTTATTTGGAGTTTTGTTAAAAAGAATAGATCTTGGGATAAAATCTTGAGTTTTAAATATTTAGAGGTTAGATATCTAATGTGCATCTTTGAAGAAGATCAATTTATCAGGGGTTCACATTTATGAATTTGATTGATTAAAAATAAATACATTATATCCATAGTTTCTAAATGGTATATTGGTAATGGTCTGAAGGTTGAATTTTGGAAATATTCTTGGGTTTTAGATTAACATCTTAGTCAAATTGATTCTTGGAAACCTTTGCAAGAGTGCATCCAGAATAAGTGTAGACACAAAGTTCATGAATACTAGAAGTAGGTTGAAAGAGTGAAAACATGGAAAATTCTGTGTATAAAAACTTAAATTAGGAAGAGACCATTATGTTTTATAACTTGAATAATTTGTTGAGGAATTTTCATTTACCAATCACCCATAGTGATGATCAACTTGTTTGGAAGGAGTTGTTTAATGGCCAATACCAAGTAAAATATGGATACATTGTATTGGAGTAAAATCTTGGAAGCATCATTAGTTGGGAGAAATTTTGGGACAAAATTTTCATTCCTAAAATAAAATTATTTTTATGGGTGGATGTTCAAATAAAAATTCTCATGATAGATAATTTAATAAAAAGAGGTTGCACCTGGATTGATGGATGGGTTCTATTTGAAAATGATAATGAATTAGTTTTTCATTTTCTTTTTGATTTCCCTTATACAAGGCAAATTTGAATATTTTTCGTTCTCAAATTTAATACCAATTGGGTGTATGTTAGCTCCCTATTGGAAATTTGGCAGTCATGGGAGTGCCCCTTTCAAAATGTTCTTCTCAAAAATCTATGGAAGTTCTCTTTACCACACATCATTTTGGGCATTTAGGGAGAACATAATAACAAGATTTTTATAGATAATAAATTTTTTAGTAAAGTCTTATCCAAAAGGATCTTTGAGTCTATTCCTTAAAACTACAATATATTGACTAATAAAAAAGGCAAAATCTTGTATCTGTTTGAATAACTTCCAACTCTTAATTTGCTAATTGATCTTTCTAACCTCAAAAGAAGTGACCCTACAGATGAGATCAGAAAAAGAACTAAATGGAAAACTCCACCTTTGGGTTGGCTAAATCTCAACTTTGATGGAGCATATAAAATAAACCTATGCCTAACTAGAAGATAAGGTATTTTAATAGATCACCAAGGTAATTAATGAACCCAAAAACTAACAAGAACAAGAAAGTTACCAATATGCCAAGATATTGAAATAATAATTATAATTTATTCATATTGATTGCTTCAAAAAATTACAAACCCACACCATGCTTATATAATCCTCAACTAAAAAAGTAGAGTTTACATGCAAAACTTGAAAAAACTAAAATCTAAAAAAAATGCCTCTTTTTAAAAACTCTTGAATTAGCCCAAAAAATATTTTGAAATATCCTAAACACTCTATTTAGACTATGGGATGAAATTCAACTGAATTTGATGTCTGGTTTTAAAAATAGACAAAACTTAAAAAAAATAATTAAATCACAATTTTAGACCCTCAAATGATCACATATAGCCTCTATAAAATATCAAAAATATTACTAGACTAATGAAATGGCCTAAGACATCATTAAACTTTTAGATATGATCATTTTGGTGCATGGAAGAGCTCAAATAGAGTTATGGATCAAAAGTTATAGCCTCAAGAAGGTTGGTCTATTTTTCTGCATCATTCTCCTTTGGTTGGAAACAACTCAACTTCGAGTGAGTTGCCCTGATTGTACTGCTACCATTTTTCCTTATCAATCTTCTTTAGCTCCCATTCTATAGTCCAAGTGTTGTCTTCTTGCTACAATCCTTCCCACTGCACCAAATACCTATTATAATTCCTTTGCATTGTGCTCACTATCTTCATATCCAAAACCTACACTCTTTTTATTTCTTTTTCTTTGGAACTTACTGATCCCAATTTACTTCTTCATATTCATCATCTTCACCATCTTCTCTATGGAATTCATATAAATTATAAACATTAAATATTAGAGATATATCAAAATTTTGTGGTAAATTTACCTCATAAGCATTGTCATTGATTTTCTTCACAATTCTGCATGGTCTAATTTTCTTATACTTTAGCTTATTGTATGTTCCTTTTGTAAACCTCTCTTTCCTCAAGTAAACCATTACCAACTCTCCTTCTTCAAATACTTTTTATCTTCTTCTAACATCTACTGTTGTTGTCTATTTCTTCTTATTTTCCTACAACTTTCTTTTTACTCTTTCTTGTAACTATTGATATACTCTACAAACACTTCTACATCATCACTAATTTGATCTAAAATTGGAAATTATACCAAATCTAAAATCCAAGTGTTTTCTTCTTTCTACAATCCTTCCCATTGCACCAAATACCTATTATAATTCCCTTGCCTTGTGCTCACTGTTTTCATATACAAAACCTACACTATTTTTTATTTCTTTTTCTTTGTAACTTGTTGCTCCCAATTTACTTCTTCATCTTCATCATATTCACCATATTCTCCATGTAATTCATATAAATTAGAAACATTAAATGTTGGAGATATATCAAAATTTTGTGGTAAACTTACCTCATAAGCATTGTCATTGATTTTTTTCACAATTCTCCATGGTATAATTTTCTTATACTTTAGCTTAGTGTATGTGCCTTTTGGAAACCTCTCTTTCCTCAAGTAAACAATTACCAACTCTCCTTCTTCAAATACTTTGTATCTTCTTATGACATCTATTGTTGCTTTCTATTTATTATTATTATTATTATTATTATTTTCCTACAACTTTATTTTTACTCTTTCTTGTAACTATTGCATATACTCTATAAACACTTCTGCATCATCACTAATTCGATCTACAACTAGAAATTGTACCAAATCTAAAATACCCATAGGATATATCTTATAAACAATTTGAAAAAGTGACTTTCTTGTTGATCTATTCACTAAATTATTATTTGCAAACTTAACTTGTAGTAAAATCGAGTCTTATTGCCTTGGTTTCTCTCCCACTGTGCATCTCAATAAATATCCCTAGCTCCTATTCATAAATTCTATCTATCCATCTATTTGTGGGTGATATGCACTACTCAATTGTAGCTTAGTACCCATCTCCTTCCAAAAATTCCTTCAAAAATGACTTAGAAATTTCATGTCCCTATCTGAAGTAGTAATTTTTAGAATACCATGCAATCTCACAATATCCATAAAAAAAATTTATGCAACTCTGGTGGCATCATTGGTTTTCATATATAAAATGAAATGAACCATTTTAAAAAATCTATCTATAATAACAAAAATTAAATCATTACCTCATTGTGTGTTTGGCAATCCTAACACAAAATCCATACTCAAATCTATCCATGGCCCTCTTGGAATTGGTAATGGCATGTAAAGTCTAGTATTTTGTGCATGTCCTTTAGCTACATGATATATTATACACCTTGAATATACCTTGTCACATCTCTCTTCATCTTTTGCCAAAAATAATTTTCCTCCACTAAAGCTATTGTCTTTCTCTTACCAAAATGTATAGCCAAACCACCACTATGTAATTCTCTTATTATATTGTCTTGTAGAGACCCAACTGGAATACATAATAGTTTCCCTTTGAAGAGATAACCTTCTTGTATAATATACTCATCATGAATAATATCTATCCCACTTGTTAATATATTCCTACACTATTTAACTATCTTGTCAAAATATGGATCAATATCATATAATTCTTTGATAGCTTCAAATCCAACTACTTCATATACCATAGTAGCTAATAATGCTACCCTCCTTCTCAATGCATCATCTACCTATATCTATTTTACTAATTTATGTTTCAACAAAAAAGTATACCCCTAAAAGAAAGAAACCCACTTTGCATGCCTACTATTCAATTTTTTTGTGTATTCACATACTTCAAAGCTTCAGGATCTATAAATAGTATAAACTCCTTAGGCACTAGATAATACCTCCAATGTCTTAATGATTGTATAATTGCATAAAGTTCAACATCATAAGTAGAATACTTTGTTCTTACCTCATTCAATTTCTCACTAAAATATGTTATTGGCTTTCCTTCTTGACTAAGCACAACACCGATTTCCACAAATGAAGCATCATAATCAACCTCAAACACTTTGTTAAAATCTGGTAATGCTAAGATTAGCCTTTTTGTAATCTTCTTCTTCAAAATTTCAAAACTTTTTTTGGCTGTTGTAGTCTATGCAAATTCCTTCCCTCTCATGCAATCTGTTATTGGTGCCACAATACTACTAAAATTTTTAATAAATTTTCTATAAAAAGATCCTAAACCATGGAGATCTATTTCCTCTGTAATAGTTTTTGGAATAGGCCACTCAATAATTATATTTATATTTTCTTTATCCATTTTCACACCATCTGCTAAAACTATAAATCCCAAAAATACCAAATTATTTTGTATAAACCTGTACTTCTTCAGATTTGCATACAACTTCTCCTTTTTTAACAAATCCATTACCATTCTCAAATGTTGTAAGTTGTATTCTTTAGTCTTAATGAATATCAAAATATCATCAAAATAAATAACCACAAACTTACCAATATATTCTTCTAGAAATGTATTCATCACCCTCATAAATGTGTTAGGTATATTAGATAATCTAAATGGCATCACCATCCACTCATATAAGCCATCCTCAGTCTTGAATGTATTTTTCCACCCATCTCCTTCATGAATTCAAATATGATAATAACCACTCCTTAGATAAATCTTGGTAAAATATTTTGCTTTTAAAAGCACATCCATCATATCATCTAAACGAGGTGTATGAAACCTATACTTTATTATAATTTTATTAATTTCTCCACTATCCACACACATTCTCCATCCTCCATATTTATTTGGAATTAGAAATTATTGTGTTTTACATTTGAATCATACTCTCCATCATCACTTTCTTCCTTAGCAATTCAATAACCTATTTATTTAATTTCGCATGTTATGTTAGACTCATCCTATAAGATGCTTGATTAGGTAGAGTTAATCCTAGAATCAAATCAATGTGATGTTGAATATATCTCTTTGAGGTAAACCATCTGGTAACTCATCAAGCATAAAATCTACATATTCTTTCAAAACTCTTGCTACTTATATTGGTATTGATGCCATTTATGTTTCTTCATTCTTTATTACTAGTGCATAACACCAATTTACAACCTTCACATCTTGGATATTTTTTTTAGTACAGATCATGTTTTGTATCTTCTCTTCCTCTTTAAGAGGTAATTAAACTACCTATTTACCACATTTCAAAAAAGTGTATGTGTTCTTTGCTCTATCATGAACTACTTTTTTGTCAAATTACCGTAATCTTCTCAATAACACATGACATGAATCCATCAAAATAACATCACACCATATTTCATCATTATAGGTTTTTATTATAGAAAAATTCATTAAGAACATTTTATCTACTATAACCTCATTACCTTTCTTTAACCATGAAATATGATAAGGGTTAGGATGCTTTTCACATTGCAAATTTAGTTTCTCAATCATTTCTTTGGAAGCCATATTTTCACAACTACCACCATCTATAATTACTTTGCATACCTTTCAACCTGAAGTACATCTTGTTCAAAAAATATTTGATCATAGCCATGAATCACCACCTTATTTATTATACACTTTTTCCTTCTTTGGAGTGATCATGGTTCTTCTCATCATGATATTCTCTTCAACATTTGCTGGTGCAACTTTAATATTTTACTCTTTTATTTCAGCCTCAACTAGATTTACTTTTGAGTGATCTTCGTGCCTCCTTTTTTGATTTTGATAGTTTGGACACTCAAATTATTAATACCCTTCTTATCCACATCTATAATAGACATAAGATCTATGTTGATTCAAAAACCATCCTCTAACACCATTGTAATCTTGTCCTCTCTAAAATCCTCTTCCTCTTTGTTAGTATCAAAACCCTTGCCTGTTATCATCTTACCTTTCTACACCATGTGAGGATTGACCTTTATTGGCATTAAATCCACATATGGTGTTATTAAACCCACCTCATCCCCTTATTGGATGGGATCTACCTCTTCTTGGACCATTAGATTTCCTTCTAATATTCTATCTATTTTATTTTTCTTTTGCCTTCAAAATTAATTGATAAGCCTCTTCCATGTTAAGTATTATGTGCATTTTTTATTCATCTTAAATAGAAAATTTCAAACCATTTACATAAATTTTAGCCATCTTATCTTCTATTTCACCATGCTTTACTCATATGGAAAGCTTATAAAATTCATCTATATACTCTTGTATACTATGATCTTTTGGCCTCAAATTTTGAAATCTTCTATATAGGGTTTGTGCATAATCCACAGGAAGAAATTTATCCCTCAGCTTCTTTTCCATCTTTTTCCATGAATTAATCTTCTCTTTACCTTTTCTCTATCTGTCTTTCTATAGGTGATCCCACCAAATCATTGCATAACCTTTCAATTTCATGCATGCAAACATTACCTTCTTGTCTTCTCTCATAATCTTCCACTTGAAGAACTTCTCCATGCTATTCATCCAATCTATCAACTCCTCTAGTTTTAAACTACCTCCATAATCTAGAACATCAACCTTAATTCCTTCATTCCTTCCTTCTAAAGCTTGAATCATCCTCTCTTCCATCGATGGTGGCTACTCTTGTTATTCTTATTCTTGTTGAATTTCTTCACCATAATTTGTGTCTTCTTCATCATCACCTTATCTTCTTTGTTGATTGGTGGTAACCTTTGTTAATTTTTGAAATTACCTCTATAGCTCTTGTATAGTCTGGTTCATCTATGTCATTCCTCTTCATCCTCTCACCATTCTTTATGCCTACAAGATTCAAACTTGCTTTGATACCAGATAATGAACCCAAAAACTAACAAGAACAAGAAAATTACCAATAGGCCAATATCTTAAAATAATACTCATAATTTATTCATATTGATTTCTTTAAATAATTACAAAGCCACACCATGATTAAATAAGGTTTAACTCAAAATTAGATTTTACATGCAAAATTTGAAAAAAAAAATAAAATCTAAAAAAATGCCTCTTTTTAAAAACATATGAATTATCCCAAAAATCCCTTAAAAAATCCTAAACACTATGATTAGACTATGGTATGAAATTCAACTAAAGTTGATGTCTGGGTCTAAAAATATACAATATCTAAAAATAGAAAAAACTTTAAAAAATAATTAAATCATAATTTTGGACCCTTAGATGATCATGTACATCCTTCAAAAAATACAAAAAACATTTATAAGTTGGTGGAATATCCTAGGATAGCATCAACTTTTTTGATACGATCATTTTGGCACATGGAAAAGCTCAAATGGAGTTACAGGTCAAAAGTTATGGCCTCTGGAAGGTTGGTTTATTTTTTCTACTTCAGTAATTTTGTAGCATCTTATGCTAGAGATATGGGTATTAAATCCAATCATTGGGTTGAATCCCTCATTTATGGGGCATAATACTATCCTAAAAATTGGGAGTTTAATTTCTCATTATAAAGAGAGATTATATTAATATTTTAAACTATTTATCTAGAAAAAATGGTACTAATTAGTCTATTAAGCATGTTGTAGATGAAACCATCTCTATTCTAGATTCCAAGTAACAAGTGTTCATACAATATACATATCATGAAGGGAACATGATATTTGATTGGTTTGAAATAGGAGTGTGGCCACTTTGGGATTGACTACTTGGATGGATTTTGAATATCTTCCTTGGGACATTATCAAGGGGATTAAGGGGAGAAGTATTTATAATTTAAAAAACTCTTGAAGTCATGGGGGCCTTCCCCAAGTTAATTCATATAAGTTATATGGACTTTAGATTTTGATTTAATATAAGTCTTGTCTATTTAATTTTTCCTTCTTTTAGTCTCTTTGAGAATTTTCTATAATTGAGAATCATCCTTCAAGCCTTTGTTTCTTTTAACAAAGGAAGCAAGAAGATATATTTGGCGGGGGGGAGGGGGGGGGGGGGGGGGGGGTGTTTCATTTTTATGAATGTTTGATCTATAAAAGTCTTATTCTCCCATATTTTAAAGTTTTTATGATTACCATAGGTTTACTAAATAGGATTGAGGCAAAGATGCCTAAAGAATTCAAAAATAACAAAATGATTTGGGAGGCTCTACAAGTTGGGGATTCACAAATTTCATGGAAAAATTTAAAGGGCATAATAGACACATTTTACTCTCTTTTTAATTCTTGGGAAGACAAAACCCTTAACATCAATGGGGTTATTCTAAAAATCATAGAGGAAATGATAACTCATGTTACAGGGTTGGAGATAGAAGATACCAAAATAGTCAAAATTGGTAGGGATTATAAAAAAGAGGAGATTTTTTGGAGGAAGGAGAAAGCCTAGAGAATCTTCATAATGGATTTAACTGTGAATTGCTAACAAGGTTGTTTGGATAAGTTTATTTTCATCTAATTCAATATATCACACTTGAAGATAGGTTCAATTTTATCAAATGGTCTCTTTTCATTTTTCTTAATTATTTCATACATGTTCCCTTCTACATTTTTCTCTCTTTAGAATCCTCCATTTTTAAATATAAAAAAGGGAATTACCCAATCCCCAAACATGAAGGTGTCATTTTCCTAATTCACAAGTACTTTAAGTGAATAAATTAGATCAACTCTAAAATTTATCATCCCCAAAATAAAAAATTTGAGGATAAACCTATGGACATAAGGAAAATTAAGAAGGTTTGGATTACGTATCCAGATAGTGTTCCCAAGATTATTTTGGTTAAGGCTTCCAAAATCTTGGAAGTCAAAATCAAAAACATTTATGAGTTCAAACCCATTAATTTTCAAGATAATATTGACAAGTGTCTAAGGAGTGTGGCCAAGGTTACCATTATTCCTATTAATTTTTCAAATAGGAATGGAAAAATAGGCCATTCTATATGTGACTCAATCTTAATTAAAGAAGATTTGATTGGCCCTAGAAGATGTAAATAATCATAAGGATCTAGGTGTAATTAGTAATAATTCTCAACTCAATCCAACTGAGTCTGGAAAAACGAGGTCTAGATAAGACCCCAAGGGAAAAGGAATAATTTCTTTAAGTAAGTAGTCATAGGCCTTAAATGAAAATTTAAATAATTTAGTGATCTCTTTGAAAGGTAAGCAAAACTCAGAAAATTATGTTGAATAATTTGACCTCCAAAACTCTATAATGCATTTTTTCATGGGGTAAATAATAGACCTCAAAGGGAAAATCAATTACCTACATCAAGAAAATTACATAATGGTTGAAATTAACTCTATCAAAAATGTTGACCAAGACATGCATATTCTCCAAACTAGGGTTGAACTACTTGAAAATTAAAATGACAAGCTAAAGAATAATATCAACTTCCTAGTGAATTGTAACAAGGTTTCTATGAATGAGGGGATTCAAAATGTTGAGAATATTAGAGCTCACCTGGGATATTTATTTGATACTAAGACCATCAACAAAGGTAAAGGAAAATAGATCCAGTGCAACATATACCATAAATATGTACATAAATAAAATTTATTATTACAAATTGACTCAAATCTCAAAATAATGAAAAGTTTTTAGTAAGGTGTTTCAAGAAACCTTGACATGAATTAGTTTGGTTCCTGTTATTGGTGGTATTTTTGTTGCTCTTTAGTTATTTATGGGTTGTGTTTTTATTGTCTTTGGCCCTTTTTTGTTATTGTCTCATTTGGGGACTCTGGTAGTCCATTTAAATCTCTTTATTTATATTTCTCCTAGGGTTTGAGGACCCTATCCAAAATAATCCCCCTTTAATATTAATTAAAAAAAATGCTAATTCTAAAAATAGACAAAACCCAAAAAATATTAAAATTCAATTTTGAACCCTCAAATGGTCACATATGGCCTTAAAAAACTTTTGAAAACATACCTAAGTAGATAGAGTGGCTTATGGCTAAATCAAAAAATTTGAGACAATCATTTTGGCACAAATGAGAGCTCAAACAGAGGTACAGATCAAAAGTTATGGCCTATAGAATTTTGGACTCCATATCACCACCCACTTACTCAAGATTGTGCAATCTCAAATTGATGATATAAGGTTACCATTAAATTTTTTGTATCTTCTTCCTTAAAAAGTACCATTCAAGACCCTCCACCTTAGAAAACTAATCTAATTACTCCTATTAATGAAAAACCTTATGATATTATGGAACAACTACACTGAGAAGTTGGTGAAAATAAATGATTATGGTTATCACTCAAAGTGTTGTTTACCAGTTTTCATCTCTTATTTTCTACTTATACACCCTTTAGGTTTCCAAATAAGTAGCATACAAATATACTACCCTTTATGGGTTTTCAATATATTGTGTGACTAAGAGGTCACCTTTATGGGTTTTCAACTTTATTGGCCCCACTCCTAAAGCTTATGTCCTTCCCAAACTTTTATAATATTCAAAATTTTCAAAACTTTTCATTCACATTACCTAAAGATAAGGTGGGTGTATGTAATGTGAAACTAGAATTAACTTATCATGTGATGATTGAGATACTACTAGATTCATTGATAAATATGTTGTTGTTATGGATTTAGATGATAGAAGCATTTGATGTAGTGGAGGCACTTAATGTCAATCTTGAGAGACTTTCCTTTCTTGAAGCTTTTATATGAGTTGAACAGGTGGGATGCACATTGGTTCATTGAATATGGATTAAATTAAAGTATCAATATTTTCCAAATTCTATTTGAAATACCACCAATTTTCTAAGACATCCAATATTATGTTTAATAGTGTGTGTAGTGGACCTTAGCTATACACAATTATTTAAATGCCTTTATCATTCATAGTTGTGATGATCAAGTTATGTTGTTTCATCTTCTACTAAATATACTAAATTATCAGGTACATCCTATCCAATATATTTATGTTTATACACTATAAAATGTGTTGCAAATAATTATTAACTCCCAAGTCTCCCTCCATTCCATTACATTATCTCTTAGAGTAAGAGACTATTTGAGTGTAATGTCCATATAGACCAATTTTGGCATCTGACACTCCATTATTGATTTATATTAGTCACATTTTATGAGGATTGGATTTATATATTTCAATGCATCATACAACTAGTTATTAAAATCAAACATATTGTGATAGATTCTTATTGCCATCTGAATCATAGTGTAAATGACTTGTTCATTTTCTTTGAGGAGCTTGAATATCACTTCAGTATCAACTCATAATTATTGACTTTAAGATCATAGTTGTTTCATATTTAATATGAAAACCCAATCCTTTATGAGTTGAGTTAGTATTTTTATTGATTGATTCTCCTTAGATATCACCTACTCTCAAAAAACCTAGGTGACTAGCATTGGATTAATGTTATCAATCAGTATGCATGCCTTAGTTAGATGATCATGGAGGTTTATGTTCTCTTCTCATAGATGAAGGTATTAATTATATATAACTAATGATTTTTATGTAATAGATGCTTGGAATGAAATACCTCCTTAAATTTATTTATCTAAAGTTAATTGGGTAATATCCAGTGATACCATTTTGCTTGTCATGACTAGTGCAAATTAAATTTCATTAGTTGCTGATGGTTGCAGATAATTTTAAATTTGTGTGAAAGAGAGTGTGAATGCATTTTATCATAGAGTTGGATTTTGGACATCCTACATTTAGTGACTAGTATCTCATCATTTTTCATATAACACTTCTTCCAGAACTCCTCTCTAATCTAATCATGATCTCGTATATGTGCTTGAAGGTAGTTAGGTATCAATGATCAGGATCCTTTTTCACCTTAGTTATTTTGTTTACCACTTAATTTCATCTCTCAAATATTTTAAATTTATATTCTATTAGGGCTTTTTGATTCTTCTTATACTCTTTTTTTTCTTTAATTACTTTCTTTACATGTGTTTTTGCCCCGTTCACTGCTTGATCCTTCATTTCTTGTGATTCCTTTTTAGCTTGTTCTACACTATCCTTTTTTGCTTTATATTTTGAAAATATCTTATGTAGTTATTCATGCTTGCATAAGTCATATTTATTCTTATTTTTAGCTTATTTGGATGCTACATTAGCTTTAGCTTTATTATTTTGCATTCGTGTACATCTTTAGCATCTTTATCCTTTTTATTTTTATCTTCTTCTTATTTTTTTCTATTCTTATTATTTTTGGGAATGCTCCTATTTGACCTTTTCCTTTTCCTCCTAAACCTTTCCAACTTCATGTTTATCCTTTGTAACGTCCTAATCTTATTATTCTTCAGGATCATCATGTGGCTTTCTATCTTCATGTTTAGCTTTTACAACTTCCTAATATTTTTATTATTTAATCTCATCATGTAGCTTGGATTGGTCTGAGTGTTTTTATGATGTTAAAGTTGGAATCAATGGAGGTTATTGTTGTCCACCTACATTTATAGACTCAATAATTTTGGAACTAGGAGGGGGTAATAGATGAGTATTTTTAGAATATGAGTATAAAAGGGTTGAGGGTGGTGGAGAAGGAGATGAATATATGACCACTTGATTCTTTCTTATAGGTTTTTTAGAATGAATAGGTAGGACCAAATATTTTATTTTATCCCTTTGGTGCATGGGTTTGCACAATAAGATATTGCTATTCACATTCTTATTACTCAATATATTTCACTTCAAAAACATGCAGCCATGCATTATATGACTATTGTATAAGGCCTTAAAGTTCTTTGAGTGTATAGTATACATGTTAATGACCTTTGGTAACTTTATTATTATTTCCATATTTTTTTCATCACTACTTTATGCATGGTTGAATACATTAATGAATTTATAATTGATGACAAGCCTAAGCCTAATGTTTTTGATTCACAAATAAACTACATTATTTGATAATTTTCTTCCTCTTAGACAATTTTATCCTCTATAATTTATGGAGGTGGAGGGTGGATCTACACCATAAAAATGGTTGGGACTATGTTGTACACTTGATAAGTGAGAAGGAATTTATAGAAGATAAATTAATTTTATTATTATTCCTTGTATACATCACCTTTGACATCCTCCAATGGTGATCTGTAGACTTCATTTAGACTGACTCATTTTATTTCAATGGTATGCTCTATTCCAATCTTATGTATCCTCTTATTTATGACCTAGGGAGCTGAGATGTGAACCTCTCTAGTAGTGGAGAATATCTATGAGGAGGATATTTGTAATTTCATACAACTACTTATGAAGAATAATTGGATGGCTATAGTTGTATTTGAGTTTGGGATTACACTTAAACTTTTATTTTAAGTTTGGGATTGTGCTTCCACTTCTATTTTTCATAATGGTTACTTTGATCTTAGAGGAATGGATCACAGTGGCTGCATCAACCTTAAAACCATGGCCTTCTACCCTTTGACCTATGACTTCACATCATGGATGTTGATAAAAAATTAAAGAGTTATGAATAGTACCTTTACAAGATCATGTATTCATATTTGAATCCCATTATGCATTTTAGTGATAGTGGTGAGGGGTCCCAAGTATTGGATGACATCCATAGGCACTATAGGGTGTGAAGAAATCAACCCATAAATATTTATCCACCACTGACTAAAGTGCTTGAATAACACATAGTGTTTTCCATTTCTTATCTAAGCAAGGTTAGAAAAGGCATTTTCAATCAAGTAGTCGACATATGGTAAAATCATGTCATTGAGTGATTTTTATTGGTGAAAGAAAACAATAGTTTCAAAATATATAATTGAAAAGGATATAATGAACTCAAGTGGACCCTCTCTATGGTTTTGCTAAGCTCAGATACTAGGAACTAAAACCCATTAAATTATTATTCCAATCTAATCATGTAATGTGTGGTGTCAATGATTCCTTTGGTTTTTTATTTCACACTCTTTGTGGTCTAATAATACCTATTCATTATACACTCTATCAACACTCACATAATGGCATCATTAAATGTATAAATGAGAATCTATTTAACAGCTCGTGCATATGTCTCATTTATGTTGAAGTGGATGAAAGGAATTTTTATTTTGTAAGTCAATAATGGTTTTCCCCTTGATTATAAACTAGTAGATTTCCACATGGTTTTGGTTTTGATGTATATTATGGCATCCTTGGACAAATTGATATCACGTCAATTATATTTACTCAAAATAGTCATCACTACATCATCCAACTAGATAAAGATAACTAATCTTACTAGGTGTTTTACATTTGATCAACACACCCTATATGAGAGGCTTAGCACTCTGGATTATGAACTCATCACTTTTTCTTGTTGGAACCATTCAATATTAGCTACATTGATGAATTAAAAGGGCCTAGGATCATGATTTTTTTGTCTTCCTTTGTGTTTACCCAATCCCCATCTCATCCTTTTATGGATTAGAAAACCCCACTATAATTTGAGGCCTCTCTATTTTTATATGTACTATAGTTATTCCATTGAAATATCTCTACTTAATTATATTACTAAATATATAATATTATAATACTCTAGTTCACTTTGGATTGTAATTTCATTCCCCTTGCTTTATCTATCTTATTTAAAATTTTAACCCCCAATATTTTATGACACTTTGCAATAACTCATTGATCTATTTTGACATTGTTATCCTCTTTGATTTAAATTATAAGGGATTTTTTATATGAGATTCCCTTTTGAATGCATATTTTCAATGTTTCCTCTTACATCATTCAAAAATGTGACACATTTCCTTTTCTCTTCCAATGAATTTATTTTATTATGCATTAACTCAGTCTGATGTTTTTATCTATCTTATAAATGTTGTAATATTTGAGGTGATTTATCATTAACTACCTTTGTAGTTACCTTTTTGACACCACTCTATCATATATGTTATTTATCACATCATTCTTGAACTTATTTGTTTGATTATTGTTTCGACCAACTTATGCTCATTTAATTTGCGTTATTTTCTTTTTAAAATTATGTGACTTTAATTATGATAAATGCTTTGAATGTTTAAGATATAAATATTAGACTATATACATTTGTCACTACTACTTGAAACACCCAAACAAACTTGTAAAGTTAAAAATCCTAATAACATGGTGCTACTTATCACCCACTCTTATTCTTCATACTTTTCTATAGATAATTGGTGGTATAACTTAAGCTTAAAATTATTTACACACCCTGATATAATGTTTTCTTGAAGATATCTAAGTACTATTATGACACTTAATGAAAAATTCATGTATTTTTATATTGAATACGTAGTTTCCAAGAGTGTGTTTTCAACCTACTGTCATATAAAAAGATTTTTTGATCCTTCTGAAACCCCTTTGATCAGCAGTTGTGATCATATCAATATTTTTATCTCTTTTTATGAATTTCATGTGTCTAAGTTTCCCTTTGTATGTTTTATTCCATTCTAGTTAAATCCAATAATTGTACCCAAAGTCACTCCTTATCATATGGTTGCATTATTAGTGTGAATCACAAACTAGGAACTATGTATTTCATTCCATGTCATAGATTAACTAAAAAATGTTAAATCTCATCATATATTTTTAGTTTTTAGGCCCATAAGATTTTAGGTATTTTATTATCCATGTCATACCTCTAAACATTGCATATTTTTTAAGCATATTTTCAAAAACCTTATTTGATTTTTTAGGCTACCCATTTCCTTGAGGATGATGAGCCTTATTTTTATTATGTGATATCATGAACTCCCCAGTTAGGTTTTTTATGGTGATATGTATGAAATGAATTCCTCTATCAATTACAAGATTCATAGGACATGAAAACCCTATGATGATATTTTCATTCAATAATTAGCTACATCTTTGGTACTACAACTTAGTGTTACATCAGCTTCCACCCATTTTATAAAATAATCCATCATGATGATTATTTATCTTGCATTATTTTTATTTTGTTGGGGAGATTAATGGGACCTAAAAAATAAATTCCCGGTGTTAAAGCTAATTTAAAATCAAGAGGCATGGATTTCAATTCCATTCTCACCACACCATTGTTAGTAAAGGTTCTTGAAAATACCCACTAGAAAATGTTAAGGTATTTTTTATGTGTTTAGTTTCAAATTTAGAATATTCAAATGATAATATCAATTATTATAATCATTTAGACTTAGTGTAATTTGAGATAAACATAATTTATTATCTAAAATCATACATTTTCATTATATTATAATGTAGATTAGAATAAAACTATGAAAAGTACACATATATAACAACATATAAATTTTTCAAAGGAACCATCAAATGATCATTATATAATTATCTCACAAATCAAAACTATTTCTTCTTTACAATACAAATATTTGTATATTTGTGATGAATTTATGTCACTTCATATTATTAACCTTTCAATTCCATCTCAAAGGAGTCTTTTCATAATAAACAATATTTTTCTATTCAATCACATGTTGAATTACATAGAAAATATTATACACTACACAAGTGTCATTTATAAAAAGTCTATGATTTTACACTTCATAATATACTACCAATAATGTGAAATTACCAAACCTGTCAATAAGAATAAGTGTATATACACACCTCTATCATTTCTAACAATATTATTTGAATTTTTTTTATACACCTCTTCTTAGACTACCCTACTGACAAGCATCACAATTGATACGTTTATATAGTATTTTTGATAGATTCATAATGATTCCATGGATATTAATATACCTTGTAAGAAAATAATCTCCAATCTATAAATAGATCATTTTTACTCTCACCTTATTTTGATCCCCTTTGAGAACCCATAAACTATAATCTCTAATAGATATACAAGGTTCATGAGTGATTTCTAAAAACCACTTTGGTTTATGATAGATAGAAAGGTCAATAATTCAACCTATTTATACCTATAAATAGATGGGAAAAGTAAATGGTAAATAGAATGATAGTGAAACATATTAAAATTATAAAAGTCTCCATTTCATTTAGCATAGATATAATAGATGTCTACACAACTCTACAATGCACAATCATTTTCATGTCTTCTTAGGTTTTTAAAATATAACACCCATTGACATAGCTTACCTTGTACTATCATCAATAATAACATATAATTCCATTCAAAATGAAATTTAAAAATATTTTAAAGTCATGAAATACATTAAAAAATAAGTGCAGACAATTCTATAATAGCTAAATACTAGACACAATAATCACTATGATCAACATCGAACACCGTGAATCTTCGAGGTTGGTGGTCGAGAATGTCTACACATGTAGATGGAAAAAATAACATGAATAAAATTAAATATTTACCAAATTATTAAAGGAGGTACACCATCTCCATTAAAGTAGTAAATAATGATTTCAAAGTTAATATTCCTTCCTACATTGGGTTTCCTCTAGTCTTTAACACATAACTATTTCACCATTACTTTCCACATCTATTAATAATTAATATGTAACAAATAATATTAAATAAGAAGATATCAATCTAGACTATATAAATGGGGATCATTGTTATTGAAGTGGAGGAAATTGATCCAAGAGTATCTGAATCATCACTTTGGTTTACAAAGTTATGGTGTTATTTGATATCTTATGCAACTCTAGTAGTAAATTCAACATCATATTTAGCACATGTATAAAAATTCATGTCCTAACTCCTCTTTAGTAATACCCAAATTATCCTAAAGTATCAATAATCTATAAATAAGCTCTATTGTAACATTATTAGAATGTATTATAAAAATGATTAGTTATGAAGCAATCATTACCAACCATTATAACAATGTAATCTATGTTTCATCTTCCTTCCTTGAATATTAAAATGTTATTCTAATGTTTTTAGTAATTAAGTGTTACATATATAGACTAAACATAGATATACATCATACATTCGATCTCTTGGATTTTGTACAAAACTTATCATAATATATATTTTATATAATATTTATACATCTCTTTTCATTATTCTCTCTATCTTTTATTTTTTATATTACACTCTAATGTATGCATTCATTCATTATATCATTCATATATGGTCATGCATATAACTCATTAAAAACTATTTAGTGAAGTTGTCCACCAGATCTCCTCATGAGCCCTAGATCATGAAAAATTCCATCTTCCATCCCAATATCATGTTTCCCTTATTTGTTCAATCATCTTCATCAATATGAAATTATGATTTACCACTAGATTATTATTTACAAAATTAGGGATTACAAAATTTAGGTTTATGAAATTAATATTAACACTAGATTATTATTTTAAAATCTAATGCTTGTTATACTATTATATTTCCATGTTTTTGGAATTAGGATTTATAAATTTGGGTTTAAATTAGGTTCTTCCATAAATATGGTTTTTAAATTAAGGTTTTAGAAATTAGGGTTTATAAAATTAGGATTTTAGGAAATAAAAATTATAAAATTAGGGTTTGATACAAGTAAAGGCTTGGAAAATTAGAGTTTTATGCATAATTATGGATTTAAAATTTATGTCTTGATACATAATTATTGCTCACAAGATTTTGGTTTTTTACATCGTTAGGGTTCACAAAATAGGGTTTACTCTATAAATAGGGTTTCATTATTTTTTATTAGGGTTTACTAAATTATTATTTTTTTTTAAAATTATTTAGATCTTAAAAAATTATCATTTTAAAAATTAGTATTTACAAAATCAATATTTAAAAATTTAGTGTATGGTATAAAATCAGATTTTACAAAAATACATTTTACAATAAATTAGTTTCTAAGAAATTAGACTTATCCCTAGAACTTGTAATGGATCAAGCCCTAGATAATCTCTTATTTATATTTTAAATTAAAATATAAACCTAAATGAGGTATAAAAGAGCATGGGATCACAAAAATGTATTATGATAAATGGATGATAATTATATTATAATATAAAATATTGGTACACATTTAACTAGGATTAAAACATATGCAAAATAGTAACTCAAAGTTATAAATTTTAAAACCATAGAAATAAGGACAAATGTAGTGTTTATAAATGTATCTTCATTATCAAGAAATTAATTAGAAACCATTAGAATCTGAAATAGGAAGATAATTCTCAACAAATATCAAAAAATGACCTATAAAACTTACAATAATCAAATAAAAATGCATAGGGTATGTGCATGAAGTTGGTGGATAATTTTGTTACATTTCCCACAATGCATAAAAATTATGACCATAACATGTACATGTTATTTGAAACTTAGAATTAGGTATCTGATCCATAATGCATATGAATTATAATGTGTACATAATTTTAGTGTTAGGAATGTGTGCATGTTCTTTGTGGTAAAAAATAATTGAGCCCAAAAAAATGATTTCATATCATTTTCATTTTACTCTTCTCCCTACCCTCATGTAATCATGTTTTGCCTATGGAAAGCCTAAAACCATGCCATATATTCATTGTAAATCTAAAAACCTCTCCAAATCAATGATTCCATTATGAAGAGGAGGTAAGTCATAAAAGAACTAAACCTAATAACCTTAAATTTTAGAATTTCTTAATATATGCATTGTTTAATTAGTAAATTTTGTGTTTTAAACAATCCACTCTAGTGCAAGTGACAAAAAAATTAACCTTCCTCCTAACACTCCTAACCCTTTAGTTAACCCTCCTATCCATCCTATAATTACACATGATCCCCTGAGTAGTCAACAAGATCTAACCGCACACATAATGGAAAAAAATTGAAATTGAGAAAATAATTAGGAAAATGAGTGACCCCTCTTCCAATAACACCCACCACACCTATGTGGCCAATACCCTATATTTGATATTAGGTCAAGTTGACATGATATTGAGGAAAATTGATAGATGCACATCCTATAGGGATAGGTGAGGGGATTATTATGTTGATAAATTGTTAGCATGTAAGGTGAAGAACAAAGAAATATCAAAAGATAAATTTTGTGCCTTATTCATCAACCCAACCACCAATTCACCATTTCTACTAGTTGTTAAATGTTTTCAAATCCATCAATGCCCACATAATTTTATTAAATTTAATTTCTAGTACTGATGATGGATGGTGTTTGATTATCCACCATGTAACAACCATGATGTCTTATTTTATTTTTGTGGAAACTCTATTGTGAGTTTGTCCTGAATGAGATTCCAAATTATTTTGACTATGGTGAGTTTCAAGGCAAAGGGAAAGGCTCTTTATACGATAGACTAGGTGCATTTCATATACCTAATTGGTCTGTAAGGATACCTACACAATATCCACTTCATCTTGAGATTCCCTCTACATTGAAGGAGGTCATCGAGATCAACACTCTACATGCACTAACTGATACACTCATTTCTCATATGAGTAAGCTTTCAAAGACTGATGTTGGAGATACTCCACCTAGTGTGCATAACCAACCCCACCACTAAAAAACTTGTGGTGTTATATGTATTAGATATTTATATGATTATGATGGTTCTATAGAGGGCTTGGATGATATACTCTTGAGTGATGATTTTTGGCATTCAAATTTGGTGTGCACACATCAGCCTCTACATGCATGTAGGTATTTTTTTATATAAATATCATGTTAAATGTAAGCTATATTTACAAATTTAAAAGCTAAATTTTATTTACACATAAATTAAATAATATATGTGTTATTATATATATTATAATAGGAGACAATGCATTAATCATTAGGGTCCACAATTGTATTATTTGATCTTACTCAACTTATGTTTACATTTATGAAGGAAACTAATGCACCATCCACTACTGCATTTGTCCATGTTAGTACTGTACCATTTTTATATAAATAGGTAAAATTTTGAGTTAATCCTATACTCTATGTAAAATTAATCTATGTATATTTGTCTTATAATTCATATAGATTAATTTATCAAGGGTCTAAAATTTTAAGTATGTTAATATTCAATACATTGTAATATAACTTCAATAGTTTCTAGAAAATTAAGTGATGTTATTTATTTAGCTGATGACTAGAGTAGAAAGCCATCCATCATTGCAAGTCGAGATAGACATAGGCATTGCTTTTTAAATGCCATCTACATAGGCACTCATAAAGGTACATATTAATTTGTAATTTTTAATTTTAAAAATATATTGATTTTAATAATTTTACTACATATTTAGGCAAATATAACTTATGTGAATGTATTGTATATGTAAGGTTGTCATATGGAATATGGTAGTCCAATTTAGATGATTACTATGGCACTTTCTCATGTTTCTTCCTCATTTAACACACATGTTCATGTAGTTGAACCTGTCATTGACCTAGTTGAGCATCATAAGTAGATTGAGCAGGACCATGATCTTGAAGTAAGTGAATGTTTATATGATTTTTTATTCTAGTTTAAAATTAAATTTTTAACTTAGTTTCATGTATAATATGTTAATTTTCTAATAATATTTCTATTTGAATAGGTTCAGCTATGAGCATAAGACCTATAGTCAAACCTTGGAGAAATCTAAGGCATTCAATATATTTCTGTCTATAATAAGGGAGTCCTAAGGAGACTATTATTCAAGGAAGGAAAACATGGGTATACTATTTAATGATTAGTATGTCTCATATGATGTATTTTTTTGTATGCCTATATGGCAATGTATGCATTTTTGACATTGCATGTGTATATGACATTCACCCAACATTAGATACTATGTTATGAGATGATGTATTTTATTGTATTCCTATATGTACATGTATGTATTATTGATAGTGTATGCTATATAGAATTCATATCAAATTATCATTATGTATTCTTTTATGGGTTTTATTATTATTGTAAAACTACATAGATCTTACACTACACAATATAATGGATTATGATTTTATATGAGGCATCAATGGCAAGTTAAATATTAAAATTAATTTATGATAAATGAGGATTTTTTGACTTCCATTATCAAAAATAAAGTGTAATTTTTTACCATTAATCCACATTTGAGAATGGAACATTATTTATGCTTTGAATTCATTTTAGAGGATGTCAAGATGTTTGTGGTGCCAAACATAAAACTATGTTTACAATCAATGATAATAATACTTTATCTAGTTTTAAATTACTTATACTCATTTATTTAAACAATGTACTTATCTATTTTTTTATCCCAAAACTTTTCATGTGAGTGAATTCTAAATTTATGAATTTGAAAACCACTTTCTAGTATTGGAGTACTTATTTTAGTCCTTTCACATTGTCATTTTAGTAGTGGAGTACAATTCTACTAGGTCTTTGCTATTAGACATATGGATTTGAAATTTATTCAGTAGCTCCTAGTCCCCTCTATGTATTTTAACCTCAAATTGAATTTTTAAGTCTTTATCCCCACTTTAGAATTTTTTCTTTCTCTATATATAACTTTAACCTGCCTACTCTATCACTCTTTTAGCAAGAACTCAGAATTTTATCTTTTAGGATTTACATGTAACCTATAGAATGATGTATTAGATATAACATGAGGTATAGATGTTAATAGTTATTAAAAAAATAGTGAAAAATTCACACGTAGACTAATTTACATTATCAAAAGGTTTCAAACCCTTTGCAGACTGTCTTCACTTAATAGGTTTTTAGCCTTTCTACTAGTTTTATTAGTTCTGTTATCACTTTACAGACTTGAGCTCAGACTATAAACTCATATAATGAATTTAAATATATTGATAAGTTTTTTCATTGATGTCAAGGTTTATGTCATTAATGCCAAGGTTGATGTCATTGATGTCAAGGTGTATCTGGTGAAGATGCATGGTGAGTGGTCTTTGAGGTATGAGCTTATGTGCTTGATGTGATAAAGATGCCGTGTGACAAGAGAAAGAGATAATTTAAAGGTAAATTAGTGTCTATTATATTATTTGATGTCATGATTCAGGTCAGTTTGATGTTTTCAATGTTATCACAAAGAGGTTTTATGGTCAAGTGAGCATTGAAGCATGGTTATGAGGCTCTAGGTCTGCATGAGGTCATGAGAGCATATTGATCAAAAAGAGATTATTTTAATGGTTTTAAAGTGATATATTAATAATTTTATTATTTTATATAATTTAGGTAAGCATGATTGAGTACTAGTTATTGAGTACAAGGTATCTTGAGAAGCCTAGTCATAACAAGCATAATCAAATCATGAACATGTGCATGGTGAGCATGAAGATGTATGAGTAGAGGTATGACATTTTATGAGTATTGTGTAAGTCATGTGACCAAAGTGTGAAGGCATACATGAGTGTTTCAAGGTGAGCCTATAGGGGCATAGCCTTCTAAGTCTAAAACTAGACTAGTTCTAGACATTACCTGATCTAATGAGGTATCATGAGATATTGTCAAGGCATAAGAAGGATGTGTGGATATGTTTAAGCACGAAATAGGCTATGTGGAATGAGAGTGAGATATTTATCATGACATTTAGGTTTTGATAACATAGAATAAGGCATGAAGGATAGTTCAAGGTTTTGTGATGTATGAATACTATGATGTAGAGAGAAGTCTTCAAGGAAATTATGAGTAGGTGAGAATTGAAAAAGGTGGTTCAATTTATTTTAATATCATTCATATATTTTTAGGTCAAGGTTTGCAATAAATTACATGAAAACGTGCTTTGAGGCCTCTTGAGTGCATAAAATGAAGGGTTCTCAACCCGAGAAGGATTTTCTTATGTTTGTTAGATTGTCAAATATTTTCATCAAAAATTGCTCTATTAATGGTATATGGGGAAGGTTCCTAGATAAAAAAATCTAGGTATTTGTTTTTGGAATGAGGGGATATGCTTTTTGAATAATTATTAAGAATGAAAATAATTTTAAACCTCTCTAAAATCCTAACAAAGAACTGATGTGAGATATATTGTTCAAAATATCCTATAATGGTCTCAAATGAATATATAATCTATTTTAAGTTTTATTAAACTATCTCAATCACCTATAGGTTTTATTGAGTTTTCATCTGTGTGAGTAGACCTTACAAGAAATTACATATTTCTTAGATATTTGCTACAGAGTTAGAGTTGACCAAGTCAAAGTATGCAAATTATTGGAAGATAAAGATAGACTCATGTTTCATGTACATGAAAGTTATATATATATATATATATATATATATAATTTTCTAAATCAATCATCCAATTCAGCCATTCACTAACATGACTAATGGTGCAAATAGTGAAGAAACCTAGGTAGCAGTGAGAACATTATTAGGAATGTGTTATCATGGATTAGTGATAAAACCAAGTGAATGGATATGTTATTTAGGACTTATAATACATGCTCATGTAAAGTATAATTTTTGGATATTATTAAATATAGTAAAAAGTTGTTGACAAGTTGACTCGTATGGCTTAGTGAGGTCTATGAACAGTGAGGTCATGAGATTTATTTGCTATTTGACCATGTTATATTTTTATTTTATAATTTTATAAATAAATAATAATATCATATGCATTCATTTTAAGTCTCTTAAATTTTTCATATAGGTTTTGAAGTTCATTGTCACCATGATTGTGCTTTAAGGTAAACCAACAGTTTTGGGTAAACAAGTTGCAGTGATGGGTTTGAGGCTCTATGCCATGAGTTAAAATAATAACGCATATGGTATTGCTTTTTGTGACTTTAAACTATTTATAATTATTTTCAAAATCTTTAAACTTAGTGAAATTGGTTGAAATGTTGAAGCCAAAATGGATTATCTGATTCTGGTTTGACTGTGTATTAAAGTCAAAAGTTTGGTCTACAAGACCAATATTTGACATTAGACCTTGTGAATTTTGTATTCTAGAGTTTTATAGAGATGTAAAAGTATATTTTTGAAGTTTATTTTGTAATGGGAAGTGTTCATTTATTTTTTTAATATCAATTTGCTCATAACTAGGTTTTAGAATGTTCTAGCAGTTTTGAGTGGGCTATTTACATAGAAATGTTTGAGTCCTTTTCCCCTAAGTTGTGAATTATAAAGCATATGGTGATGACCCTAAGGTTATTTAGTTTATATATTTTTTATTACCATCGTATTTTTATATAATTTGTGTTTATTATTTAGTATTTTAAGATAGACTTTCTATGTGTGTGAAGGCCTAATGTAAATAGTACTAATGGTGTGCTTCAAGTGGTGGTTGGAGATAGAAAGTGTCATGGAATTAATATGATATTATTGGGGGTATATTTGAGTGGTATATGAATTTTTCCTACCATTTTTTTATTTTAAAAAGTGTTCAAAGTAAATCAGAGGGTAGCATGTGCTAATGAAGGCCTAATTGAATTAGGTCTCCTTAAGGCCTAGAGAAAGATTTGTTCTAATTGAGATATGGCCAACCTAATGTAATGATTAATTAATGTTTTTAGAATTAAATAATTATTGTTTTTTTTGAAATTATAAGTGGTCAAGTGTGTATTTCTGACCAAGAGGAATATGAGTAAGAGGCTTGTATATATATAAGGTAATTTTAGGCGTATTTGAGGGAATAGAGAGTGAGCAAATGAAATAGTACATTGATAAGTAGGATGTATTATATAAAATTTGAAGATTTTATATAAAATATTATGAATAATTTACATAGGTTCTATGTATGAATATCAAGGTCATATGACATAATCAGTCTTAAAGATACCTAATTGAGTGAAGAAGCTTAGAAGGAAGATTGAGAGGGATAAGAGTGTGAAGAGATGAAGAGGTGGTCATCATAAGTTAGTTTAAAATAAAGGTGTTCTAAAGGTGATTAAAAAAATTAGGTGGATTTTTGGTGTTGATTCATCTAGGGGTTTTGTTCTTAATTCAAAGTTAGTGCTTGCTAAAGCATAGTTAGGTTGGTGCTTAACTAGTTGGGCTTGGTGATCTATGTGAAGTTGATGCTTCACTAAATGATGATATTTTGAATTATATTAGTGTAGTCCATTTTCAAGGATAATTGGTTTTTCTTCCCCTTTAGGTTTACTCAGATATATGATGTGTTGTCTTGTGTAATCTTGTTTCATGTTTGTATGGTTGATTGCTTATGCTTTGATTGATCTATATGTTGATGTGATGGTTCATATATGCTAAAGAGGAATTGAAATAAAGTTTTTAAGATATTTATTCATTCCCACTCTCACTCATTTTTTTCTCAACATTTGGTATTAGAGTATGTCTTTTGAACTAGTCTTAATAGTCTAAAAGAGATCTTAGAAGCAAATATGGCTAGTTAGCAAGTTTAAGGTGGTTTATCTACCAGTAAGGCTCCATTATTCAATGGGAATAATTTTTTATTAAAATCATAATGAGGAAATATCTAATTTCAATTTTACATGACATATGGTAGTTATTTGTGGATGGATACACTCCACCTCCTACACCACCACATGATGCAATAGACAAGAAGGAAAGCGAGTAATTCTAAGTCAATGAATTCCATTATTTGTGGCCTATTATAGGTAGAGTTTGTGAAGGTGATACACTATGATCTATTCAATGGGATATGGGAGAAATTAAATACAATCTATGAAATAGACACCAAGGCAAAGATGACCAAGTTGTAGACCCACCAGAGATAGTTTGAAAGTTTGAATATGAATGAAGATGAAACCATTGCATCTTACCTATTGAATGTTGATGAATTTGTCAATGTCATTGGAGGATTAAGATAGGAAGTGAAACAATATATAATTATTCAAAAGGTATTGAGATCACTAACTATTAAGTTTGAATCTAAGTTGTCTAAGTAGAAGATATGCAAGACTTCTACAAGCTAGAAATGGATGGGCTTTATGGGATTTTAATTACCTATGAGATGAGAATAAATGAAGGAAGACCTCCTAAGCAACATTAAAAGTTGATAATAATTCAAAATCCAAGAAGGTCAAGGATGAGATATGTTCAGATGTTGATGATGATGAATTAATAACAATGTTTTCTAAAAATTTAACGTTTGTATCTGGTAAGTACAAGGGTAAGTTTCTTTCATATGTTTTAAATGTAGTAAGATTGGTCACTTTGCATCTAAGTGTCTTAACAAGGATAATACTGAGCATAATGAATTACATGATGAACATTACAGATATAATAGGAAGGTCTATATGCCCAACAATAACAATAAATATTTTATGAAGTATGAAGATAGGAAAGGGTAATTCAAGAACAAGAGAAGTTTATATACCAAAGAAGATAATAACTCATCTATTGTAAGTGACATGAGTTCATCTAATAATGATGATGAGAGTAATAAACATGAACATGACAATAATGACACCTTATTCATGGATATATAAATAAATAATAAGGATTTCTCAAAAGGGAAAGACCTTATGGATGATGAAGAATCAAATGAAGGAGAAGCTAAAGTAAACCTTGAGGTAGAATTGATGAGTGATATACAAGAGTTAAAGTTCCAAAGAAGGAAAAATCACAAACTAAGATAATTAGTTAAGGACTTTGAAGAGTAGATTAGTTTTTTTTAGGATAGATTGAGTAACACATCCAAGGAGTATGATGAGATCATCAATCAGATTGAAGCACAAATGGAGATAGTCACATTATAGTTATAAAAGATAAAGAGGAAGAATGCACTTTGTATGGAAATGAAGTGGAATCCTTGAAAGCTTAGTTGGATCAAGCATCTAGAAAGATGAAGACCTTAATGAAGTTTGAAAAGAGTATTGATGCTCTAGATAGCATCTTCAGTAGTCAAAAGTTTATAAGTGATAAGATAGGTATTGGTTTCAAAAAAGACTAAAAAGAGGCAATGCAATTCAAGGAAAAGGATATTGAAGACAAGAAATTCAACATAAAGAGACCAATCAAACAATCCAATGCTATGAGATATGTTAATTCATTCAATGGTTACTATTTTGCATGTAGTTAGTTTGGTCATAGATCAAGAGAGTGTAGAATACCCTCCAAGAGTGAGTACTCATGGGACTATGGAAGGAGTAACAGTTCACATCAGTTAAGAGGTATGTATGAGGTTATTTTCTATAGTTATTATAATGTGGGACACATTTAAAGACTATGTCCTAATAGAATTATAAGGTCATCAAATCAAAATAAGAGGTTTGAAGCCCCAAGAGTGTAAGAAAGAAGGAAAATGAATGTGTGGAAATAAAATATAGTAAATATGAGTCATGATCAGTCTACAATCCCAAATGGAATTTTTTATATGGTAGAGCATACTTCAAATATGAAATAAATTTAGTAATGTTCATTATTTGCTCTTATTGATGACCACATGGATGATGAAGAGGTCAATCCAAGGATCCTAATAAATCCTAAAAGGATCCTAAAGGATATTTAGTCTTGTGAGAGTGTGGAAATATGGAAATATCCTGAGTTGGTGTTGTTTTAATTCCTTATGGAAAGGGGTGACTCCATTAGGCTTCATAGAGACATTTTTTAGTTAGTAGAAGCATGGTGGATGTTTGGTTTAAGGGGGATATATTTAGGTTATTCATAAAATCTAAGAGTATATATTGACAAGCATATAAGAGCTCAAGATATGAATATAATGGGGGAGTCCCTAATTCTTGAGTTGATGAAAATAATATGGTGGCCTAGTGTGTGATAAAAAGATTTGTGTCATATCAGTCATGTCAAGAACAAGGTAAGTGGTCTTGAATTTTTATTTCATTTGAAGGAGGTATGCATGAAGCATGTTCTTGTAATGTTTCATACTCTGTGTTATGATATTGTTACAATAAAGTGTGATTCTAGATAAAAGTTTGTGGAAGACCCTTTATCATTAATGTCAAAGGGGGAGAAAGTTAAATAAGGGAGATTGACCAGATTAGGTTTGATGAGAGTGATCATATTGAAGAATGTTTTGACATCAATGACAAAGGGGGAGTTTGTTGAGAGGTGTTGTCATTGATCTCAAGTTTTATGTCATTGATGTCATTGATGTCAAGGTGTATTTGGTGAAGATGCATGCTGAGTGGTATTTGAGGTATTGATATTTATGCTTGATGTGACAAGGATGCACTATTACAAGATCAAGAGAGAATTTGAAGGAAAAATATTGTATCTTATGTTAGTTTATGTCAAGTTAAATGTCATGGTTCACATCAGCTTGATGTGATTAGTGTTTTCCCAAAGAGGTTTGATGGTCAAGTGAGAGTTGAAGCATGGTTATTATTCTCTAGGTCTGCATGAAGTCATGAGATCATATTGATAAAAAAGAGATTTTTTTAGTGGTGTGAAAGTGATATCTAAAGAATTTTCTTGTTTGATATCATTTAGGTAAACATGATTGAGTACTAGTTCTTGAGTACAAAGTGTCTTGATAAACCTAGTCATAGCAAGCATAATCATATCATAAACATGTGCATGGTGAGCATGACTATGTATGTGCATAGGTATGTGTCGAGGTATGAAGTTTTTTTATAAGAATTTAAGTAATGTGATAATAATCAATGAGTGTTTTAAGGTGAGCATAAATGGGTAGAACCTTTTGTCCAAGTTAGTTCTAGACCCTACCTGACATAATGAGGTATCATTAGCTATTATCAAGGCATATGAAGGATGCATGGCTATGTTTAAGAATGATATAGGTTTTATGAAAATATAGTGAGATGTTTATCATGACATTGAGGTGTTGAGATCATGGAAGAAGGTATGAAGGATAGTTCAAGGCCTGTTGAGGTATGAAGACTATGGTGTAGAGAGAGAGTGTAAGCCTAATGGGGTGTTAGGATTAGTTTCAAAAGAAAGTGTGAGTAGGTGAGTATTGAAAAAGGTGAGTCAAGTTATTTTAAGCTTATTGATGTAGTTTGAGGTTAATACTTGTAAAAGAAGGCATGAAAAGGTGATTTGAAGTCTCTTGAGTGCATAGAATGAAGGGTTCTCAACTAGAGAAGGATTTTATTGTGATTATTAGATTGTCAAACCTTTGAATGGGAAACTAATATATTCATGGTATATTGTGAAGAGTATTATCTCAAAAATTTAGGAATTTATTTTTATAATGAGGGGATATCCTTTATAAATGATTATTAAGAATGGAAACATGTTTAAACCTCTCTAAAAACCTAATAAGGACTTGATGTGACAAATATTATTAAAAACAACCCAAAGTGGTCTCAAATGACTAAAAAATATATTAGAGGTTATATTAAACTTTCTCAGGCACCTCCAGGTGTGATTGAGTTATTAGGTGTGTGAGTAGACCCTATAGGAAAATGCACATTTCTCAAAGATTTGCTATAAAAATCAAAGTTGACCAATTCAAAGTATGCAAATGATTGGAGAGATGAATATTGAGAATAATTTTTCATGTCCATGAAGGTTTATGGACAAAATATATCCCTTAAACATGTTAAACTAGTCATCCAAGTTAGCTAGTTACTAACAAGTCTAATGTTGTATTTGTAGAGAAGTGTTTGAGTCCTTTTGCCTTGAGTTATGAAGTCTAAAGCATAAGGAAATGACCATGAGTTCATTTATTTATTTTATATATGTTTTATTTCCATGGTTTTTTAGATAATTTGTGTTTAATCTTTAGTAGTTCAAGATAGACTTTTTGTGTGTGTGAAGGCCTAATGTAAATAGTACTAATGGTGTGCTTCAAGTGGTGGTTGGAGCTATAAAGTGTCATGGATATAAGTAGATCCTAGTGGAGGTATATTTTAGTGGTATAATAATCTTTATTTCCATGTGTGGAGTTTAAAAAGTGTTCTAAGTAAATCAAAAGGTATTGTGTGCTAATGAAGGCCTAATTGAATTAGGTCTCATTAAGGCCTAAAAAAATATTTGGTCTAATTGAGCTATAGACAAGTTAATTTAATGATTGATTCATGTTTGTGGAATAAAATAAGGCTACTATGTTACAAATATAAGTGTTAAAGTGTGTATGTCTGAACAAGAAGAATGAGTAAGAGGCTTGTCTATATATAAGACAATTTTAGGATTATTTGAGGTAGTAGAGAGTAAGTGAATGAAATAGTACATTGATAATTAGAATGAGGTATTATAGACCATATAAAGAGTGTGTATAAACTATGATTAAGATTTGATAGAGGTTTTTTGTATTAATATCAAGGTTATATGATCTACAGTCTTGAAGAGACCTAATTGAGTGAAGAAGCCTAGAAGGCACTTTGAGAGGGATAAGAGTGTGAAGAGATGAATAAGTGGTCATCATAAATTGGTTGATAAATAAGGTGTTATGAATGTGATAAAAATATTCAAGTGTCTAAGTTAGGTCTAAGTCATCTAGGGGGTTGGTGCCTCCTTGAAATTTATTACTTTCTAAAGCGTAGTTGGGTTGGTGCTTAGCTAGTTGGGGTTGGTACTCAATGTAAAGTTGGTGATTCACTAAATTATGATATTTTAAATTATACGACTATGGTAAATTTTATGTATTAGTTTTTTTTCTTCCCCTTGAGGGTTTCCCAAAGATATGATGTATTGTATTGTGTAATCCTGTTTCATGCTTGTATGGTTGATTGCTTATGCTTTGATTGATCTATATGTTGATGTGATGGCTCCTATATGCTAAAGAGGAATTGAAAGAAATTTTTTAAGAGAATTATTCACCCCACTCTCAATTATTTTGATTTCAAGAAGACATTCACTCTACATTTCTCATATAAAGTAATAAGATATCATAATTCCTTCATATATTAATTTTTAAGGAAAATTTATAATTTATGTTTTTAGCCCTTTTTTAAGGTCTATTTTATGTCTATAGACATGTAGTCACCCATATATCATCCTTTAGATATTTTCAAGACATAAAACCTATTGATTCATTTAGGATAGTCTCTAGCCACTGCTTATCCATTTTCAAGAGATTTGGAGGGTTGTTTCATGAGATATTGTAATTTTAATAAATTAAAACCCTATTTTAGACTTACTTACAAGCCTATTATCACTCATCCATCAATAACTTCAACTATATAGGTCCTCAAAGTATGAAAATAATTAAATTTGTTAATAAACACTATCATACACCCACCTACAAAGTTTTGTGAATAATTTAAGATTTTTAGATTGTTTGAGGTTAATTCTAATTGTATTGAGTCGTATTAATGTTTCTCCCACTCTATATATCACTCTTTAATCTTGAAAATTCAAAAAATACATGGAAAAAAACTTATTTTATTGATTATGTTACTCATAAATTTGTTCTTACCTATGTAGACTAAGAATATGTTCATAAAAGCATGAAACCATATCATAGAATAATCAAAATTTAAACTTAATTGTAAAAAGATGTCTGAGATTTATAAAAATCATACAAAGGTTAATTTTATTTATATATACTAAAAATACATGTATAGACTGGTGCAACCTCTCTCCAACCTCCATAATATAACCTATAACTTGATTCATTGATTTATTTGGATCTTCTTGTTATTATTAAAACCTTAACATGTTCTTATATATTTCTAAATATTGTTTAGTCATGTTTAAAGACCAAATATCTCTTAGATAAAGTCAACATGATTTGTTTGGAAAAGCATTCCTATAACAAGGAATTATCATAGAAAAGTCTATATTATTACAATGATATGATGAAAAAGTTGTTAAAGAGGGTAGGAATTCCATATTAAACATATAAAATGATAAAATCAAACATGTTTGCCTACAATTACCAGTAATATATGCTTTTATAGTTATAACATTTTGATATCTCCACAAATGCAACTTTTTGGTAGTAAAGAGATAAATTGGTGAGTTCCAATAGTAATTTATACCTATGGGACTTCCAACTAAAAATCCATAACTTAGATAACATATAGATAGAAAAATTACATGTGTGTCCATGACCATGATGTTAAAATCCACTTGGAAGCACATTTTCACTAGTGTTCAGGGGCACGTAAACATTGACATGATGAGTTATCAAAGTTGAAGCTATAATTGGAAAAATCCATTTACAGTGTTTCTTGCCTAAAAAGTAGTGCTGCCAACATGTTTGGAGTGGTGTAAAATATACAATAATAGGTTATTGGCCTCTAATCATGCCCAATAGACAAACCCACCACCTATTTGAGGCTCAAGAATGCCCTTCCCAGCACAATAAATATGCAAATTTTTAGCCTAACTTTAGACAAGCATAAAATGGAATATGTAAGTTATATGGATGAACCATAAGATCCCTCATATGAATGTGAAATCCATTTAATTTCACCATAGATAAATTTTATATAAAATTTGATAGCAATTCCTATCACAAGTTGTAGTAATGGATCCTAATATGCAACTTTTTAGTAGTGAAGAGAACTTCTTGAGCTCCAACTGGAATTTTGAGCTGCAAAACACCTAGGTGAAAATCCATAGATTTGAACACACATATATATGAAAAAATTACATGTTATTAAATTAAAATTATGTTAAATTCCACCTATAATTACATTTTCACTACTATTTAGGAGTATTGAAACATTGATAACAAATATTGTTAAAGTTGAAGGTATAGTTAGATAAATCCATTTCTAGTGTTTCTTGACTGAAAAATGGCACTACCAACACATGTGTATGGGTATATAATGTATAAAAATATGTTATTTTCCTCTTATATTACCCATTTTACAAACCCACCATCCATTTTGAGCTTAATAACACCCTTTTCGACACATGAAAATCTATATTTTAAGCCTAACTTTAGACATGCATAATATAAAAATTGTAATTCATATGGATGAAATTTAAAATCCTTATTATGTATGTAAAATACCTATAATTTTACCCTAGATCAAGTTTGTATAAAATTCAAGAGTAATCTTTGGCACATGTTACAATAATGGGTCTTAAAATGTAACTTTTTGGCAGTGAAGAGACAACTTCTTGAACTCCAACTGGCATTTCTACTTCTGGGACCCTGAGGTGAAAATACATCACTATAAGTAAGTATATATGTGAAAATTTCATGTTATATAATTACCATGACATCCAAACCCACCAAAAAGTACATTTTCACTATTATTTAGGAGCATGGAAACACTAATAATAAATGTTATCAAAGTTGAATCTCTTATTAGAGAACACCATTTTTAGTGTTTCTTGGATGAAAAGTGGTACTTTCATCACGTCCATATGGTTGTATGATATATATTAATAGGTTATTGGCCTCCCATAATGCTCGGTCAATAAAACCACCACCCATTCTGGGCTCAAGAATACCCTTCCCAACACAAGAAAAATGTAGATTTTTAGTCTAACTTTAGACATGCATAAAATGGAAACTGTAAATCATATGGATAAACCATGAGATCCCTCTTGTACATGTTAAATACATATTATTTATACATTTATAAATTTTATATAAACTTCAAGATCAATTTGTGGCATAAGTTACATTAATGGGTCCTAAAATGTAATTTTCTAGTAGTGAAGATACTATACCTTGAGTTTGAACTAGTATTTCTACCTTTGGGACCCCCAAGTGATAATTATCACTTTGATCACACATATATATAGAAAATTTATGTTTTTTAAAATGATATTGACATTTAATTCCACCCAAAATCAAAATTTCACTATTGTTTAGGAGCGTTAAAACACTGACAACAAATGTTGTCAAAGTTGAAGCTATAGTTGGAGACAATGCTTCTTGGCCAAAAATTGGCACTACTAAAAAATAAAAAGTAGTAGATAATGAATAGGACTAGGTTCTTGGCATCCTATCATGCTTAGTTGATAAACCCACCACCCATTCTAGGCTCAAGAATATCCTTCCCACCATTAAAAAATATATGAATTTTTATCTTAACTTTATACATGCATAAAGTAGAAACTGTAAATCATATGGATGAACTGTAAGATCCCTCTTATGTATTTTAAATCCCTCTAATTTTACCCAATATAAATTTTATATAAAATTCAAGATGAATCTGTGGCAAAAGTGTTAGTAATGGGTCCTAAAATGTAATTTTTTGGTAGTGAAGAGACAACTTCTTGAGCTGTAACTAGCATTTCTACCCTTGAGACCCCCATGTGAAAATACATCACTCTTTATATATATATATATATGGATATATGTGTGTGTGTGTGTGTGTGTGTGTGTGTGTGTGTGTGTGTGTGTGTGTGTGTGAAAATACATCACTCTTTATATATATATATATATATATATATATAGGAAAATTACATGTGAGCTAAAGACCATGATGACCAAGTCCACTTGAAAGTACATTGTCACTACTATTTAGGAGCATGGAATCACTGTCAACATATATTATCAAAGTTAAAGCTACAGTTGGAGAACACCATTTTCTATACTTCTTGGCTAAAAAATAGAATTTCAAACACATTTAGAGTGGTAAACAAAATCTAAGACTAGGTTCTTGTCCTCCCATCAAACCTAGTTGATAAACCCACCACTTATTTTAGGATCAAGAACACCCTTCCCAACACAAAAAAAATTATATTTTTAGTCTAACTTCAGACATTCATAAAATAAAAATTGTAAGTCATATGGATGAACCATAATATCCATCTTATGCATGTGAAATCCTTCTAATTTCACCCTATATCAAGTTGGTATAACACTCAAGATAAATCCTTAACACAATGTTTAGTAATCAATCCTAAAGTACAACATTTTAGTAACAAAGAGACAACTTCTTAATCTCTGAATAGAATTTCTACCTCTAGGACCCCAGGAGCAAATTTATCACTTTGAACATGAATATATGTGGAAATTACACATGCTCCAATTACCATGACATCTAATTCCCCCTGAAAGCACATTTTCACTACTACTAAGGAGCATAAAAATACCAAGTAATTTTAGTAAGCTTATCTTAACTTCAAGAATATGTAATTATTTATTGATAGTGTTGAATGCATAAAAGTGGAAGCTTATTTGGAACCACTAACCTAAACAAATGTTATTAAGTAATTAAAAATTAGATTTATGAATGTACTACCTAATAAATAAATAAATAAATTGTAGAATTTATTACATCTACATTTTACAAGTCACCACACCTACATATTTAAATCCAACGAACCACTAAGATCTACCCTAATCTTGATAGTATCAAGAACAGATTCATGGTATGAATCATGAAATTTTAATAGATTCTTTTTTAATGGCCTTCCATGATATTTTTTAAATTTAATATTCATTTCAATATTTAAATTTGAATAGTACAGTATCTTCTTGTGCATTTCAAAGTCTTCAAATAACCATACATCTAAATTTTTTCTAAGATATCATTGAATCCAAGTTCTAGTGACTACCACAAACCCAATGGGATAGTCAATGTTTTCTCCATATATGACTGGGAAGTCAATTTTTTATTTCCATCTACACACTAACATAGTTAGTAACATGTTACCTATTGATTTCCCTCATCTACAATAACTACAAAAAGATGCACTGTATCACAAAAATAGTTTTTAATAATACTATCAAGATAGATAACAAGAATAAATAGTACATAATGATTAATCTTATATATGGTTGCACTCGATAAGATACATGGCCAAATTCATATGATGATGTCATATTTTAAAGTTATAATGCCAGTGGAACTTGATATGTGTTGATTGAAATTAGAGGTCTAAAAAACTATTCATCCACCCACTCTTGTGACTCACACTCATTCCAAATAGATTCCATGCATGTAGAACAAAAACATGCCAAGTGTCTCATATGAATAGTCTAGGAACTGCATTTGATATATGAAATTAATGGAACTTAATTGAACCCATTAAGTCATGTAATTTTCATACTTTACCAAGTGTTCTTCTTCCATTAACTAAAAATGTCTATGAATAGTATAATTTACTTAAGCAATGTATCACATGTTCCCATTAAACCATTCAACCACAATTTTTACATCAATCAAATTATCAACGTCTTCAAATTTTAACTTCTCCTTTGCAATGAAATTTTTTACACAAATTCCAACATTGTCATGGTCCCCTTCTTCATGGCCAACCTTAGTGAAACTAAAAATATGTTATACACCAGTGGTAACATGCATTATTCTCAACCATTAAAACATCCATGCATTCTTGAATTGTAATGTGCAATTACCTAACCAAATGTAATGTTGATTGAAAGTAATATTCCTTTGAGTCAACTATCCATAGAACTTCTAAAAATAACATTGCATTTACTCTATACAATTTGATCAGCCATCACTATTATAGAAATGGTACTCCCTTAATATTTTTCAATCTTAGTTTTTACTATCAATTTCATGCATGAATGTTATATGCATAAATATGACAACTTGTGATTAATTGTAATACTATGAGTAGAATTACATTTAAGGTTTGAATGTGTAATTTTTAGAAAATTTGAATATTAAAATAATTGAATCAATTGGGAATGTGTAATTTCTTAGTTTCAAATGTTCATCATACCATCTATCCCTAAGTGCTTTACATACTCAAATAATTTTCTCCTTGAATTTGACCATATATTCTAAAGCAAGTATCTATTGTGTAACAAGCTCACACCTTTTTGATTCTTTGCCATCTTTTACTTCATAAGTTACATATTTGAATTTGATCAAACCAACTATATCATAGCCAATTGCACTTGTACAATCCTCATGGATAATTTTTTTTAATTTTCTCAATCCACCATAAATTCTATAATTTCCATCCAAACATGCTTTCATATAAAATAATTATCCATTTGATCTTTCATTAAAAAAATTGGAATAAATTTCATGGCTGATTTTGGTAGAAATTTTACACCATACTCCTACAAAATGTTGTCAGTATGCAAATTAAAATTAATATGGAAAAAAATCATAGTGCATTAAAAATTCAACATGTTGTGTAAAATAAAAAGTGGTGCATGTGTGATTTATTTTTACATAAAAAAGGTTTGGCCATCTTAAAAAATCTTTGACTAATAGAATTTTTTTGATGTTTTTCCAAAAAAAAAAAAGAGTAATCTTAGAAGCACAACTCACTGGTCAGGGTGAATCAGTGACCTTAATAACTTTTACAACTATATATTACCTTTTATGGACAATCAAACCAGCATAGTGATCTATCAATGCATAACTAACCATTCACATGAGCATGCATAAGAGCATAACATAATATGTGAGTGGAAAACCCTATAAGGGAAGAAAACCCACTATGGTCTATGAAATTGGAATAAATTCCTATAAATTTTTTCACAAGATATAATTCTTTTTGAAAACCAACTTAGCTTAGAACACCAACCCCAAAATGTAAAGCACCCACTTACAAGGAAGTACCAAATCCCTAAGTGACTTAGCACCAACTCAACCAACTCTAAATTTTGACCAACTTATAAAATTAATGTTTCTCAATAAACAAATTATGACCACACCTCTCCTCTTTAATCATAAGGCTCACTCTCCTTTGCTTGTCTAATCCTCATCAAATCTAATTAGGTCATGTATGTGTAATATTCATATGTAAACATCCTACGAAATTATAATGTATAATTATATACTATCCTATAAAGTTTTTCAACTAATTTCAATACCTCCTTATTCTCAACCATGCATCATATTTTTCTCCCATTGCATGCATACACAAATATGCCTAAACAACCTTGTATATATACTAGTCATGATTACACACCACTTGGTACACTATACACCTCAAACCTCTTAGGTAATACATGTAATAGGTCTTATAACATATTATTATCATGATTAAAATATAATTTGAACCATTTTTAGTCTATATCAACCCAATTTGGCCTCATTTCTCTTTTAGGACTCATGGAGACCTAATTGCATTAGGTTTATCTAGTAACATGTATACTTGATCTTCTTTAAACACATTTACCTTTATGGAAAACAAGATAATTTTAAATAAAATTTAGATAGACCCCATATAACAACCTCTAATATCTACAATATATTTTAGATATAACCATGTGATGAAAACACTCCTTGTAGTTCACTTTCATAATAGGCATGTATACACTAATAATTTGTCTAATCTCTCTCTCATACTTGATCACCTTCATGTCATGTAACCAACATATAGAAATATTGTTTATAAGAACTATATGATCCTAATTCCATATTTAATCACATATAACAATCTTACTTAATGAACACTATTGGTCTTTCTCATCCTTTAGATCTCATGGAGACCTAATTACATTAGGTTAGCTCTTTTAACACCAAAACATGATCTTATTTAGCCCAGATGGCCTTATCCAAAAATAAAAAATCATTAAAAAACTTATCCAATGAAATATTATGACCTAATCCATGATTTTTTATAACTACATCCTTAAATCAAGTAATGAAAGTTCTTTAAGACAAACTACCCTATTAGGCTTGTGTACCTCAAAAATCTATCTTACAAAAATGAAGATTAAACACCCTTAAGATACTTAATGATGAAAAAATAAACATTTAGATAGATAATAAATGACCTTAATATAATCCCTAAATTCTTGAAACACATTTTCTTAGGCAATAAGAGCTCATGAACATCCTTATAAGTCACATACTTAGAATTGCCAACTTACCTCAAAAAATAATCATGGTAAATTATACTTCAAACACCTATGTAGACACTTTTCATGACTCATTATGAATATTAGTAGTTATATTATATTATTATAACATTTTAAAATGGAAAAATCATATGGTATAATAGAAAATATTGGTATTACAAACCAATTTCTTGACCTCGTCTAACACAATCTTATTAGAACCAGACAGATCACTTTGTGAGAAACTCTTTCACCATATTCACTAAAATAAAAAACCTATTCCAAGAATTAACATTAATTAAAAGTCATAGATAAACTATTCATTCACTTTTTTATATCAATCTAGCATGCTTAGACCCTCAAATCCATCTTCTCTTCTTTTCTTGGGTTTTGCACTATTTGCACCATTAGGTCTATCTGCAATTAGCTAACTTGGATGACCAAATTACATAATTTGATGAATATAACCTATATATATATCATCATATACATGTAAATTAAGTCTCTATATTATTTTAGCATCAATTTGATTTTCTTGACTAGTACAACTTTTGAGAGATATAGTAACTACTTGACAAATAAGCCTATAACTATTCATTTTATCTCTCATATGACTAATAACCACCATCTAAAGGCACTTGGGAGAGTTTAATACATGATACAATATATTTTATATGCATCTAAATCCATTATTATCTGAATTTAACAAAATCTTTCACATCGAGTCCTTATTAGGGTTTTAATATGGTTTAACATCAATTTTAGTGTTAATGATTGTTCATAAAGGACTACCCCTTGAATATAAAAAAAATACATATATATCTTAAATAGTACCATTCCAAATATCTCCTTAATATCTCAATTTACCATACATAGGTTACACATTTCAAAAAAAAATTAAAATTTCTTCTCGGGTCTTGAGACCTCATTCTGTGAACTCGAGAAGGCCTAAAACATTGATTCATGCAATTTAATTCAAACCATGACCTCAAATTTTTTGAAACATGTCTAAAATAAATTATCTTACCTCAATCCATGATAAAATATGCACAATTTCCTTCAAAATATTATCTGCATACCTCATTAGGCTAGGTAGGGTCTAAGAAAGGTTTAAGTGTAGGCTTAGTCTAAAAGTTGTACCCCTATAGGATCACCCTGAAGCTCTCATGAATGATTAAATGCATCACACACATGATAAAATAGGTCAAAAAAACATTCACATGCTTTTATTCACTCATTTTTATGCACATACTTCTTCATGTCATGACTAGGCTTCCCATGTACTTATCATGAATGACTTGTACCTTTTATGCTCACCATGATATCAATCTGACATGTGCCTATACCTTCCATGATTTTTATACACTTGTATTAATTTTTTTTTCTATTTATATTAAAATTTTATGTTTCTCTTTCTCTTATGACAACACTCTCTCTTTTAAGAATGACACTACCAATATACATTAGACCACTTTTGACATCAACCTCATGCAAGATTCACCTTCACAAGATGTTCATAAGATCACTATTCTATATTTAAATAAATGAATTGTCTTAAAATACTCTTCCATTCACCTTTTACATCAATGATAATACTTGAAAATATCCCCCTTTGTCATTGATGGCAAACCATTCTCAAAAACTTCTCTTAATAGGCTATTTCTCTCATTTTGATCTTTCTCCTAGAACTAGATCTTTTCAATCTAAATTGGTCTTATTCTCCTTATTTCTAAGCTTTCTTACCCTTTAACATTAATTAAAAATAGGTACTTGTAATTTATTTAATCACATCTCTTGTAACTTTATCCCCCTATACTATTTATCATATCACATAGGATTATGATTTATGAAGTATCATACAAACATACTCCCCCTATCTCCATGCATGTTTCCTTCAAATTTTCCTTGACATGACTTAATTCATGCACCTTAATTCCAAAAATATGGATAATACCCATTTTTATTTCCCTATTTAATCTCCACAAACATCCACCATGCTCCCATCCTTGACCATAGTCTTTAATCTATCTGCATGTCTCTACATACCTTTTCTACACTATTCACTTACTCTTGAAGATAATGAACTACTTTATTATCTCCCCATTTGTCATCAAATATTGTGTTCATCATATGAGTCATAACGACTCATAGACCATTCTCAACATTTATATAAGAACCTTGTAATTAGATCACACTAGTAACACTACCCATATCACAAGTATGATTTTTCTCTCATTCTACCTATGGTAGGCCTGTAGATGCACTATTAGAATTCTCACTTATACTTCTTGTGTTATGCCCTCCTTAAGACTATTTTTAAAATATTGACATTTTAGACAATGTATCCTCATGTTTCATGATCCCCTTTACATTCCTCTCACTTTGCGTATATGCTTATCATGACTTCACAAATTTTATTGGCCTTCATCACCTATTCTTAGAGCCAATGAACCACCTTGATTATATCCCATTACCCTTGACTTGATCAATGGCTGTTATGGGCATGAATTACTCCCAATTCCTATCTTAGATGCTCAAATGTTCCTTGTTCTCTTAGGAAATTATATTTTATGGGAATGTTCTTAGTCCTTGAGTGTATGACTAGATTCTTTGATATTCTTATATCCATATTAATCATGAAGCATCTCTCCTCCTTGATCTCATTTAATAGATAAAAAATATTCTCATTCCTCTTATAATTGTAAATTATCCTTCTTCATTTATCTCTCCTTATATCACACCCTCTGTTATGAAAGGTTAGTGTGTGCCCTTGGTTTCATATTTGTCTTACACTAAGAAAGTTATGTTTCAAACCTTCCACATATAACACGTTCTCTATCTTGGTCTTCCCATTGTCCAAAATCAAGATACACTTGAAAACTATATTGGTAGCTATGTTATCTCAAAATATCACTATTCCCACATCATTCTTCTTCAATGATATGAACTTGCTCTTGTCTCCTATCATGTGGCTTGATCAACCACTATCTATATACCATTTCATGCCTTCATGCTAAATGTGAAAGGTAGTATGAGCTAGCATATATTTTTATCTCATTTAGTATTCTAATCCTCCTTCACTTTGTCAATAGGGTATAACTTCTTAATCCACTTCTTAGTGATATGACTATACACCTTTTTGTCTTGCTTGATCTTCCTTATATGGCTCATCCTACAATCCTTTGCAATATGTCCTCTCTGATAGAAAAAATAGCATAAAATTTTTATTATGATATCTGAATTGAGCATTCATCTTATTCTCATATGGGTAATTAATTCTATAATGAAATCTAAAATCCACATCTCTATGTCTATATTTATTACATGAGAAATAGTTACCATTGAAAGAATTCACATACCTTGTTTATTTTATTATCATTTGGTGACTATTGAATGATGCACCCTTACCTTTATTGTATCTTTAAGGATTTAAATTCTTATAGACTTATTTAATGATAATTTGAGTCTTTTATTTAAGGGATTCTACATAGGTCTTCACTTTTTTTATATTGACTACTTCATCCACTTTAAGAAGATATGTTGCAATATTATCTTATTTTTTCATCTTTACATCTTCAAGTTGTCTTCTATATGTTTTAAGCTTTTCCAAATTTACCTTGGTATAACCTTCATACATGAGTTATAACTTATTCAAAATTTCCTTAGTTGACTCACATTATATCATCTTGACAATCTCAGATTCTGCCAATCCACAAAATATAACATTTATAGCCTTTAATTATTCTCACTTGATTTCTTTCCTACAACATCAGTTGGAGGTGTATGAGATGGAGTGAATCCATCAATAAATTATTATTTTAAACTAGGAATTTGACTAAGAATATGAGATTAATATTGTGTTAGTGACAAAATGAACAAATCAAATTGACAAACAACACACTAAACTAACACCTTCATGCCTAGTTACTAGAGTGAGCTTAATAACAAAAAAAAATGACAAACACAACTAAAAATTAAGGAAAAACAAGAATATTTCACCTTCCTTGGACAATTCAAATGATTTTTTAGTGGCTTGCTCAACTTGTGTACTTATGAAGTCTTCATCAAAGGAGGCTTGGCTATATTCTCTTCTCCTTGGCACCTTTGGCTTTGGCTTTGCTTGGAATCAATTTGGCATGGTAACATTAATTGAAATAAATTTTGGAATCATTTGTACATTATAAATTTTCATTATCAAGACTTTATAAGATATTTGAGCATAATAAATTTGCACCAAAATAGCTTAAAAATGATGTTCATGGCCTCTCTACTTATAGATTTTTGTAAATGGATATAATCAACCTAAACTATCCATCTCAAGATTGAGATGTGTGGCTAAGGAATAATCAAACTATGTAATTAAAATCCATAAATAGGCTCATCAATATTTGGGATAAAAGAACAATTAAGAGTCATGGAGGGAATTTATGAGGAATGGGAGGCATGAATCCTGATATTTGTGGCATTTATGGCCTAGGGATGTCTTCCCAAGAACTGAGGTCACCTAATAATGCAGATATTTAATATTCATTTCCAAAAATAAGCATTCAAAAAATTTCCATGGAATTATTAATTAGGCTCTAATTTGGTTTAATTATCTCTTAAATATGATTAAACACTTTGTGCACAAATTACTCAAATTGATCATAATTCCTTGTTATTAGCTTCAAATTTGACTGGATTGGAATTAAAATTTGATGTCAGATGTGTTGGATCTTTTATCCCATTTAGGATGTTACCAACACTAAATAATAAAGGCACATGTCTCATGCAAGATATTTGATAAGAAAGAACAATCCAGATCACCCACGTGCAAAATTAGCATTTTGACTCAAAATGATCTAATCAAAGTTAGTTAGCCTATAAATTACATTTCCCTATTCAATGAAATTATATCCAAAATTGGCATTTGAATATGTCATATTCAAATCTTTTAATTTGATTTAGTGTTTTTAGGCCAAATTGTGCACTTCAGTGGAAATTGGTCAAAATCTTGGTTAGAGGTTATTGGTGGCTAGATTTGGGTGTCTACAATTGCCATATGTCAAATCCTAAGGAAATTAGATAGGTATTCATTTTGATTCTACAAAATGCATAGTTAATTCCACTAAAGAGAGGAGCCTTATTGGTTTAGAAATCTCCTTATTCTTGATGACTAATATGCTTGTGGTTTTAGGATCTCCTTTAAACTATTAGGTTTGCTTCAAAGTACCAACCTGTGATTCCAATTTTTAGAAGAACAATTATCTAAAAGGGGGAGGGGGTGAATTAGTGACCTTAAAAACTTTTACAATTATAAATTATCTTTTATAGACCATAAGATTAACATAGTGATATATCAATGTATAAAGAAAAAATTACATGAGCATGAAAAAAGATCATAACATAATATGTGAGTGGGAAACCCTTAAACGGAAGAAAACCCACTATGATCTCTATAATTATACTATAGTACTATAAATTTTTGCGGAATATTAAATTCTATTGAGCACCAACTCAACTTATAACACCAACCCCAAAATATCAAACACACACTTTACTAAGATTTAGTAAACACCAACTTGCAAGGAAGAACCAAGTCCCTAACTAACTCAGCACCAACTCAACCATCATATAACAACCAATGAGTACACTCAAAAATTATTTGATCTATCTCTCATGCTTGATCACCTTTATGTCATGTAACTAGGGCATAAAAAGCATATTTATAAGAACTATATGACACTAAGTTCATAGTCAATCACATACAACAATCTAACTTAATGATGACTATTGGTCTTGCTCATCCTTTAGATTTCATGAAGACCTAATTACATGAAGTCTGCTCCATGATCTTCTTGGGCCTAGATGGCCTTTTTCAATAATAAAAAATAATTCAACCACTTAACCAATGAAATATTTTGACCTCATAAATTCTTGTTTATAAATTCATCCTTCATTCAAACCATGAAATTTCCTTTAGGACAAACCACCCTATTAGGCTTGTGTACCTCAAAAATCTATCTTACAAAAATGAATCTTAAACACCCTTAAGCTACTAAACAATAAAAAAAGAAACATGTATACAGATACTATATGACCTCAAGATCATCCCCAAATTCTTGGAACACATTTACTCATGTAATAAGAGCTCAATAACATCTTTGCAACTCACTTACTCAGAACTGCCAACTTACCTCAAAAAATAGTCATGGTAAATTAGACTTCAAACACTTGTGTAGACACTTGTCATGACTCATGATGCATACACATATTTATATGATATCCTTAGAACATTTTCAAATGTAAAAATAATATGGTCCAAAGGAAAATATTAGTCTTGCAAACCAATTTCTTGACCTCATATCACATAGTCTTATAAGAACCAAACAAGTCACTTTATGAGCAACTCTTTCACCATATTCACTAACCTCTAAAACTTATTATAAGAATTATAATGACTTTAAATTCATATATAAACTCTTCATGCAATTTTTTTCATCAATACAACATGCTCAAATCCTTAAATCCATATTCTCATCTTTGTTTTGGTTTTTCACTAGTTGTACCATTAGGTCTATCTATGACTGGCTAAATTGGATGAACAAATTAGATCATTTGATGACTATAAACTATCCATAAATAATCATATACATGTAAAACTATTCTCTATATTTTTATACCATCCGTTTTTTTTTCTTGACCAATACAACTTTTGAGAGCTACATCAACCTCTTGACAAATAAGCCTATAACTATTCATTTTCTCTCTCATATAACTAATCATCACCATCTAGAGGTACCTGGGAGAGTTGAATACATTATCCAATAGATTTTATAATAATTGGAATCCATTCTAATCTAAATTGAACAATTTCTTTCACATTGGGTCTTTATTAGTGTTTTAGGGAGGTTTAACATAGGTTCTGGTGTTAACGATTATTCATAAAGGAATGCCCATTGAATCCAAAAACAATGTCTATATATCTTATAGAGGATCCTTACCCATCTCTCCTTAATATCTCAATTTCCCATGTAAAGGTTGCACATTCCAATAAACATCTAAAAGTGCTTCTCAGGTTTTGAGACCTCATTCTATGAACTCAAGAAGGCATAAAAAACTAATTCATGCAATTTCCTTCAAACCATGACCTCAAAATTTATGAACATGCCTAAAAAAACTTATATTACCTCTTTTCATGCTCACATATGCATAGTTTCCTTTAAATATGATCTTCATACCTTATTAGGCTAGGTAGGGTCTACGAAAGGTCAAGGTGTAGGCTTAGTTTGAAGGTCCTACACCTATAGGCTCACTCTAAAACTCTCATGAATGATTTAATGCCTCACATGCTCAAATAGTTTCAAACAAACGTTAAATGCATGTGCTCATTCATTTTCATGCACATACGTCTTCATGTCATGACTAGGCTTCCTGTACATTTATCATCAATGATATATACCTTCCATGATGACCATGATATCAATCTGACCTATACCTATACCTTTCATGATTTATATGTACTTATATTCAAATGATTTTTTTACCTTTCTCTTAAAATGATATGTTTCTCTTTATCTTATGAAAACACTCTCTCTTTCAATAATGGCATTACCAATATGCAGTTAATCACTTCTGACATCAACATCATGCAAGATGCACCTTCACAAGATATTCCTTCAAAAGATCACTCTTTCATGCTAACATTAACAACTTGTCTTCAAATAATCTTCCATGGGCCTTTCCATAAACCTTCATAAGATGCACCTTTGACATTAATGATAGTACTCAACTAGTATAATTATGTTTGAGTCATATCCAAGAAATGTTTTGGATGTGATTCATGGTTACGAGAACCAATTATTCTTTTCACTACATATATTGCATTGGGTTATATTGTCATTCCAAAATTGTGCAAGTAAATCTTTGAGAGAATCAGTTATAGCCTTGTCCTTTCATGGAAGTCTACTAGAGAATGCCTAGAGTTCATTGACATTGGGTTCATTAAGTATTTCACATCTATTAATATATTTCATTAATGTTTTTTTATTTATCTCAAGTGTTTGTCTTGTTTTTCAAATGAATCTTTTCCCCTTATTTGACTACTTACTACACAAGTTGTAATTAAATGTTGGGAAGCATTTCAATCTCCATTACATGAATTCTAACCTACAATATGATGTGAATCACGTAGGTTTTCAATAATTTCATTTTTTTTTATCATCCATGTTAGATGTTCTATGTCATTATAGGTCGTATATTAATTAGTTTCATTAAAAAAATTAACATTTTTGACTATCATAATCTAATTTATGAAAGAAATTATCCCAAATTTCATGAGTCAATTTTCTTGAATGTTGGTTAGACATTTTTCATGCATTAATTTTAAAATATTTTCATCAGCTTCAATTAATTACCTTTTTTCTATGCAAAATTCTTGATGGTGTTGTCAATGGTGCAATTTGTTGAGAGCATGTATCAAAATAATTATTACTTTAATTTTTTAATGGAGGGATGAAATTTTCTTCATTGTTTCTTTCTTAATTATATGTTTCCATGAAATTTTATTCATTTTTAATTTCATCATTATTTGTTTCCATGAAGTTTTCTAAATTTTTAGGGGGTAAAGCATAATGCATAAACTCATCATCAAAAAAATTAAAAACTTTATAATTTGGATGTGAAATTCTAACACTATGTAATTCATTATTTTCAATTTCTTCATTATTCAATTCAGTATTGTCAATTTCATCATTATTCAATTCATTATTATCAATTATATCATTATCTAAGGAATTTGGCTCATCAAGATTAGTGCTTGTACTTTATCTTGAATGAATTACTTTATCTAGAATTAAGTTGTGTTTCATATATTTTACAATTGATTGAGTCATAAATTTGGTTTAGGGTCTTAATTTTTCCCAAATCACATCTCTGATTACACCAATTGACTAATTAGAATAACTCATGACATAATCAAACTTAATTTTCCCCCAAATAATAACATGCTATTATACTTAGGTTTAAGGGGTACAAACTGGCCTCAAATGTCTCCTTGATTGAATGAATCAACTCTTTATTTCATTATATATGATGATATTAGGGTTAATCTCACTTTAAATGACATTTTATACTCTATGTGCATGTTTAAGAGGTTCATATTGGCCTCAATTTCCTTCTCTTTTGCATAAGTGATTAATTTAGGGTTTAGGGTTTAGGGTTTGTAGTTGTAATAATTAACTAATTAGTTTAATATGTATGGTAATGTGAACTAATTTATTCCCAAATCACATCCTAGACTCATAAAACTAGGTTCAATGGGTTCACATTGGCCCCAATTACCTCTATTAAAATGTGTTTATGATGAAATTAGGGAAATTAGGGGTTGTATTTGTCATAGAATTAGGGTTTAGTGTAATGGGTTTGTATACATGTGATGAAATTAGGGTTTAGAGGAACTATTTTTGTCATAAAATTAGGGTTTAAGATCAACATTTCATGAAATGTGAGCTAATTTAGCTCATTTAATCACATCGTAGAATTACATTTAGGTTCAATAGGCTTAAATTAGAAATAATTACCTTCATGTTTGAATTTATGATAAAATTAGGGTCAGTTAATCCATATGTTGCATATATTATATAATTGATTGGGCCATAAATTTGGTTTATGGGCTCCATTTTACCCTAATTACCAAATTCACTAATTGGATCAATTCATGACAAAATCAAACTTAATTTATCTCCAAATCATATCATGCTCATGTATTTATTTTAAAAGGGTTCAAATTGGCCTAAAATGCCTCCTTAATTAAATGAATCAACTATTTGGTTCATTATATATGTTTACATTCTAGGGTTAATTTCACTCCAAATCACATCATGCATTTAATTTACAATAGGTTCATGTGGCTCATTTTGACCCTAATTACATCCACAATTGAACCAATCAACATATACATTCACTATATGATGGTCTATTCAAGATTATTAGCTAAAAACCACATCACATATATGTAAAACTTGCATTTAATGTTTATTTACTTCAATCTTTGATGAAATTGGAGGTGATAAATCCCTTAATCACATTATATAGTCATGCAACTAGGTTGTAAGGGATCAAAATAACCCAAAATTCCTTTAGATTAAACCATGTTTGACTATTTTATTTATATTTTTATGACACTAGGGTTGACACGTTAATCTTGAACTAAGTCTTGATGTCTCATGTTTGTCTTAGGCTTCACATTAAATATTATCAATAAATTATCACATTTAAACACTTTCATCATATCTTCATATAGCCTATTAACTGAGGCCATAGATCCTATCAAATAGAATTGCATACTTTTTTTGGTAGTGTATATAGGGAGAAGGTACCATTAGTGACCTGCACCTACCAATAGCCAAACATGCTTTTTGTTAAGGTGTGTTCCCTTGATGGAACATGTATTGGTGTATATAGATATTAAAGTGAACTAAAATTTGAGCATGTAGTATATAATATACTTTTTCAACATTTACCCTATAAAATTTAAATAAACTAATAGTATATTAATAAGAAAGACTCAAGTATTGGTATTCTAATGCACAACTAGATTTCTACTCCAAAGCCTATGTTTTTGTCATAGGTTAAAAAAATGCATTTTATGACCTCTTTTTATAAAATAAGTCATATCATGATATGTATAATGAGTTAGACCTTAAAAAAATAATTATAAGTAGTTAAGCTGAATATTAAAATGGGTAATTTTTTTGAAGTCTAATATGATAGCACAACACCTTAATCCCTATCCAAATTTAGGGACCTTTCCCTTATCATGATACACTTCACTTTAAAATTGAATTTATCATGATACACCACTATTAGGGAGGTCAAAAACATAGATATAAGCATAAAGGCATGCAACCATAGAGAAAAATTATTTTTTTGGTGTTATAAATATAAAACACATGTGTTATAACATGTACACATTATGAAAAGTTTGAATTTAAAACCCAATCCTTTTGGCTTAGAAATGGCTTAGATTCTTGCACCAAAATATTGGACCTATCAATATACATCTAAGTCTAAGATTTTTGATAGAAAATAACAAATTTAAACTTACATTACCAAATACAATATAGATTCCAACATTAAAATTCAAATAATTATTATCATGACAATGAAAATGCTCTCTTTCCAAATATATGATTTTTATAATTTTTAGACTATTTTAAGGGTTCAAACTATGTTGATTTCTATATATACATTTTTTTAGGCCATTACATGCCTATAAATTTTTATGTAATTTATTTTTATTGATCCAGGTGAAAACAATATATATGCTCACACACTAGGCCTAATTATACAAACATTCAAAAAATTAAAAAATATATATCATTTTTTTAGGTACTTAGGGGGGTACATGGTCAACTATCCATTTTTTTGTCAAATTTCAAGATCTATTTAATCTTAAAAATAATAAAAAATTATTAATTGAAAAAATATAAAAAATACATAGGTCAAAAGATAGAATATCTTATCTAAATATTCACCAAATGGGTTCAAAAAAATTAAATGATGCTAAAAAAATGGTGGGTCATAGGGTTGTCTATCTACTCTATTTTCTTAAAAAATAGAAGTTCCTCTTCAAATTTTAGATGTTTGACTTGGTTATACTTAATAAATTTTTAAAATATATAGTGTTTTATAAATTAGACTCAAAATAATACATTTAGTGTTCTTATACCATCTTAAAATTTTGAGTGTAACCGCCTCAAATTATCTATAGAAGTTCAGATTTCTTAAATTTTAGGAAAATCATGTCCATGGGTAAGCCCATTTTTTTCCCCTAACTTTGTGCACTTACCATATAAATCATTAATTTTTTCTCCATACATTTTCAAACTATCGAGTTTCATATATCAAAAGTGTTAAATATGTGAAATGTATTTTTATGAATGTGTTCATATAATATGGGGCTCTAAAAACCTTGCTTAGTATTTCATTGTTTTATGGGTAAATCATTGGGGAAATAGACTTATCTACCATCTCAAATCATTGTGTATCTTTGTCTATGTGTGTGTATCTTGAGTTTTGAGTGCTAACTTTTAAATTAATTTTTTATCTACCATCTCAAATGTTGAATTATTTATGTAGGATCTTGTCTAAATCTATATAAACCCTGATTATCATTATGAAAAGGATGTCTCTCCTTCATATAACAAATCTCTACCAATTAATTTTTTAATATTATATTAGGCCTTGAAATTAATAAGAACTAAATTATGTTTCTGCATGCTCTATATTATGTATATATTAACTATTATTGATCCTTGTAGGTGGATGTTCATCCCTCTCAATTTTGTCTTCCCTTCGTACCTCTACATGGAATCAAAATCCTCTATAGGTCACACACTCTATATAAATAGGTCTATTTAGAAATTATTTATAGACCATTTTTCATCCCTCTTAATGTTATGTTGTGTTCCCATACCTCCATCCAAAACTCTTATGTAGTGGGTGTCTAGTTTGAATACTATGCATTTAATTCTTAGTTTTATTGTGCCATAAAGTAGATGATGTGATTTATCTATTATTTTTACAATGTCACTTTCCATTTAAATAACCCTCTTACCCTCTTTCATCCCTTTTCCTTTGATAATATTAGATTTAACATTATCCATATATTTACTTTCTAGTCTTTGTATATCTATGAATTGGTCTTAAACCAAGTTTAAGTATATTAGAAGGAAGTTGGATTTATTCATAGGTTCATCCCAAAGAGAACAATATTCCCACACCTTTTGGGGTGATCCCATTATTACATCGAAACATAAAATTATTCTTAGGAGCTAAGTTCCAAGGCACTCGGCATAGAAGTGTTGCACGATGGAATGCATGAGAGTCATTATAACCATAGGTGTAAGCTTTGGGTGGGTTATAATATTTTATAGCATGCATTATAAGACCTCAAATATTTAACTAATGATTTAGTGTTATTATTAGTCAATAGTGTTTATTACACTCTATATATCACCTCGTGACTCCAAGTATTTATAGTTTATAAATATCAATTCTTCATCTATATGATAAGACCAAAAATATCATATTCAAGAGGTACTAACTTTAATTTTATTGAATTAACTATACCTACTATAAGGATAGAAGTTAAATCATCCTTATCCCCTATCAAGAGATGTAGTGATTCAAGGACAATTTCCCCTATAACTCAATCTACTCCCCCATTTACTAGATTCTATGTGCCTAAATGGATACTATCCCCTATCCCATTCATGGCTACTCTTATAAATCAGACCTTTGTTGTCTTTAATGGAGTTAGTCCTTTATCCCTTCCCTAGTATGAGCATATTCTTGTAGTTGCTCTTAAAAGCATCCCCTACTTTATTGGAGAGAAACCTACTAACCCAATAGAGCACATATAAGTTGTTTCAGACATTTTATCCATCCACAATATAACTAAATACAACATCTTAGTGAAACTCCTTGCATCTTATTTGAAAGGGAGAATACTTTAGTGGTACTGACGTTTACAATTTAGTATAGTCTAAAATTAGGATGAGTTGGGTGAGAAACTATGTAGATAGTTCAAAGAGAAAAGTGACCACCTGTCATTGATGGAACAACTCACTACCATTAAAAGAGAACTTCATGAAAAAATGGTTGAATTCAACATCATATTTTAGAATATTTGGGATTGAATTCCACCCTTAGTAAAACCTTTTCCTAATACTAGTTTTTTATAGTTTTTAAGAGCATTGAATAATGATGTGATCATGATGATTTAATCCATGGGAGGTGCAATATTACATGATGCATATAAGGTGGTTTTACACATAGAAAATTGTTTGATGTGAAGAGGTAAAATTAATCCTAAACCCCCTATACCTTTGTTTCCTAGGCCCTTGTCTATAATACAACCCACCTTTCCCTTTTTCTTGACTCTAGCACCCATTCCTATCATAACTAGTCCACCTATTCCATAATTTTCACATTTAAGTGAGCTATATGAAGTTAAATCATTGTTATAGAGCTTTAGAAATGAGCTAGTAGCACTCAAAAGGTAGAAAATGTAGAACTCTAGGCCTTACCAACCCTTCAACTATCTATATAAACCATACATACCTCCCTATGAAGGTGGTGCATAAGCTCAAAACTAGATCTCATATAATATGCCACCTTATGTATAAAATTATATTATTTCTATGAATTTTAGATCCCTCATGCCCATACAATACAACATGGTGTAGGATTACGAATGGTGATTTTCATATGATCAACCACATAATCAAGAAATATATGGAAAGTGGGTTTTGAGTTAAGCACCTACAATGTAAAATTCATCACCACATTAGGGAAAACCAAATATTCTAGTTCCATAAAGGGAGGAATTTCAAGCACAATCATAGGGCAAGGAAAGTTTACTATCATGAACTAGCCATATTTTGACCTCAATTATGTGAATGAAAATTTTAATACCAAGACAAAGAAGTAACCTAGTTGCTTTTAAAACAAGATTCAAAATGAGGGCAATGGGGGGGAGTTATCTTCTTTTGTGCCTTTAATTTCTACACCCTAAGTTTTATGTATAGAAATGAAGGGTAGAGAACCCAAAGGGAGCTTCTAAACATACATGGAAATAGTATTTCAAAAATAAAGTTTGCCTCAGATTAGTTTGAAGGTGTGAGAGGAAATTGTCATTCAAAAATCATAGACAAAAGGGTCTCAGATCCCCTTTAACATAGTTGAGGAAATGAATAAAACTATCATAAATTTTATTATGTGGGATGCTCTTGATATTCATTATAAAATAAATTTGCTATAGGATCCCCTAAGGAAATTTTAATTACATGAGCCATCATATAATATGCATATTGCTTCTAGAAACCTATGTTAACCAAAGGAGGAAGAAGCATGAAAAAATAACAAACCACCCCTATTCTACATTTTCTCTAATTATTGGAAAGTATCTCATACATAACTATATGATAGACTCAGGGGTAAGTAGCTTAGTGATGCCAAATAAAATCATAGGCATGTTAGGTATAACATATTTTCCCATCTCAAAAGTTTGAATCCAATTGGTGGCATAATGGTTAAAACTATGGGAATCATCAAGGACATAAGCCTCACTTTACATGCATGTCCAATACTTTCCATTATATAGGACATCATAATCATTAAATTACCCCCTACTTTTCTATATGGCATTCCAAATATTTCATTATGAATATAGGTGAATACATATCCTTGAATTGGTTACATATGCTACTCAATACTAGATATGAAACCAAGGTGACCATCAAGTCCGAACCCATTTCTAAGAGTCATATAGAGCCATACTCTCCTAGTCTAGTGGATATGAAATGTACTATGTTTGACCAAGAGGAGAATTCAATTTTTCATGAGACTACAATGTCTTTTGAATGGATCCCAAATAACCTACTTTATTAATGGGCACATGAGCAATGTGATTTAAACCCATATAGTAATGCATAAGAGATAGGTATATGCACATGCTTCATTCTTGAAGATGGCCCCTTGTTTTTAAATCTCATAAAGGTGAAAGAGTATCTTGAAGGTGTATGGTAGTTATTTTTTTATGGTTCCTAAATTTAAAAATGTCATAGGGCCTAGTGTGGTAATATCTCCCCAAAAAGGAAAAATATTTCCATGCATTCAAGTTGTAGTTTAGTTTCTTAAACAATTTTATCGAATACGAGATGCCTGATCCAAGGTCTCCAATTGGCACAAAATAAATAAATCAAGGTTTTATAAGAATTTAGGGACAACAAACTAGTTGTAAACTATTTCATAGCTTAGAATATGTCCAATAATAGTTTATTAAAATCTTATAAACACATGGCTTAGGACATAATCAAAGGGTTTGATGCTTTCAACATCTAATCCATACCAAGGGAGTAGAATAATGATGCTGATATGATCATAATTATAGGTGCACAACATGATCTCCCACAAAATTTAATGAATGATTCCAAATAGCTCTTAAATATTATAGTCATGATGATAATCCCAAGTAATTAAATCAATTATTAGGTGTTTTAAAGTGACAAATAAATTATTAACTTCCTAAAATATGAATCTAAATTCTACACCAACAATCAATCATAGATCCAAGTCCAATATGAGGAATGGATCATTCAACTAAAGGGAAATAAGCTACCTAAGGGGTTAGTCATGCTAGAAATCATCTTCAATTTTGATTACCAACTCAAAATTGAGGGTAATCATAAGACAATTAAGGAATAAATCTTCAACTAGGTGACCATCTCTAATAACAAGCTCTTAAAGGCCAATAAGGTGTGTTATCTATCTAAAATCAAATAATTCGTAGAGTTAAGTAAAAGATATGATGATATATTTACATGGATCTACCAAGACCTTAGAGGATTTGACCTAGGCTTATCCAAACATACTATTAATCTTGACCTCGAAACCAAGCCATTCAGACAGAAGCAAAGGCTAGTAAACCCCAATCTTGATTCCTTAATGAGAAAAGATATCTCAAATACCATAGAGGCCAATTTAATATTCCAATCAAACCTTCATCATGGGTTGAAAATTTAGTCCTAGGGCATAAGAAGAATAAGTAAATATAGCTATTTATGGACTTCTGATCCAGGCATCAATTTAGGCGACAATTCGGGTGACAGTTCCACCCCAATTGATGACGGAACTTCTGGGAGCCATAACTTTTGCACCGTAGCTCCAATTGACTCACCATTTGAACCATTGGAAAGCTAAGAACGAGGGGAACGTTGTGAAATGGCATGAGCTATGCTCAATGAAGTTTTACCCTAGAAAACCCAATGGAAGTGCCTTAAATTTCAATTTTAATAGTGCTGTCTAAAAATAACAAGTTTCTAAAAATAGTATTTCCTCAAATTATGTATTGTTTTAAATATTGGAAGTCATACCACTTCATCTCCCTCAATATTGGTGACCTTCCACATCCTCCCCATGGTTTCAAATTGTGTATAAAATAAGAGGTAACCCAAAATGTGAAGACAGACATCTCTCCCAGAGATAAGCATATATTTGTATTGCGATTTTGAGTAATACTACATCTCTTCTCAGAGAATTCATTGTTACTATGTTATTTCTATGTTATTGTGATATTTATCAACCAAAACTTCTGAGTTTTGGATCACTTCTAGGATTTAAACAAAGTGTCTATTGAAGATCACTACTCCCTCCCACTAATGGAGAAAATTATACAAATAGACACAAATGTGGAGAGGTTTTCACTACTGTATGGTTACTCAATCTATGATCAGATACTAATGTAGGAGTGTGATAAATTTAAGATCATATTCACTAATAAGTATGGCACATTTTCATACTAGAGGATTCCCTTTAAATTGACAAATGCAAGAGTTAGATTTTAGAGAGCCATGGACATGACACTCAAGGGACTCCTCAAAAATATCATCTTGGTTTCCTTGTTGATATCACTTTCTTCTCCAAGCACACAACTAATCATTTAAGTCATGTAGAGAAAGTCTTTGAAAAGTGCCAATAATTTGGGATCTCTTCAAATCCAAGAAAATGTGTATTCATTTTACACAAGGATAAATTAATGGGGCACATATTTTCTAAATATGGGATCATAATTTATTTATAATTATTCAAGGACATTTTGTCTCTCCCTCTCCCAGGTCACAATAAAGGCCTCCATATCTTCTTAGGAAAGATATACTTTATTAGAAGGTTTGTGTAAAAAAATTCTACTCTGACCAAGCTACTCACAATAATTATCAAAAAAGGCACTGATTTAGTTAGACCCATGAAGGAAAGAGGAGTTTAGAGTCCATTAAGTATGTTGTCACATAATCTCTAACTTTTATAAACCTTGATTACAATAAGGATTTCACCCTTTACTCATTTGGTGGAGTTTGAGGTATCTCAACCATCCCTTCATAGCATAATAATAACCAATTATATAATTTAATTGCTTTATTTAGTTAGGAACTTAAATATTATGAGCTACATTACAACTTTGTGGAAAGATACACCCTCACAATCATAAGGGTGCTTAATAAATTTAGGCATATGCTCTCCAACAATAGGATTTAGATAATTGTTTCTCACTCAAGTATAAAAGAGTTTCTACTTAGTAAGGATATCATTGAGAAGATGGTTGGATCATCAAGGTGGTGGAGTATGATGTAGATATCTAAATAACTAAACTAGTGCAAGGGAAAGGACTATACAAACATCTAGTAGATGATGCAAAATTTGAATATAGAGTAGTATTTCTGATAAGTAAAGATCAACCAATACACCATAATTCCCCAATAGGTTAGACTCAGAGTATGAGGGTCTTCCTTTAGATTGGTGCATATCCACCTAGCCTAAACAAATCCAACTGTAGGCACTTTATATTACAATAAATTCCTTATATACTTTTTAGTGGTTTGTTATTCAAAAGAGATGTCAATGGAGTTATCTTAAGGTGTGTGGAATAGGATCAAGTAGATAAGATACTTAAAGAGTTCCATTATGGGCTATCAAGAGGCCATTAATCACAAAAAAACACTACTATTAAAATCATGTGAGCTTGATATTATTGGACACTCTATTCAAAGACACAAACCTGGGTATGAGTCTTAGAGAAGTGTGCCTTAGTTGTAGGCATGTATACATTGGAAAATATACCCCTATGACAAATACAGTATGAGCATCCATTCACTTAATGGGGATTATATTTCATGAGAATGATAAATCCACTATTAAACATTAGACACAAATGGATCCTCAGAAAATTGACTACTTCACTAGGTGGATAGAGGTAATAAAACTCAAGGAGATCAAATAGGTTTCTATTATGGATTTTTACAAAAGACTTATAACAAGATTTAGTGTTCCAACCACCATTATTTATATTAATTCAATGGCCTTCCTTAGATCCAAAATCAATTAATGAGTGTAAATACACAACATTCATCTATGTACTCCCTCAAACTATTATCCTCAAGGTAATGGTCTAGTCAAATCAATAAATAAGAACTTTATTGATGTCATCAAGTGAACTAGGGAGGAAAACCGATAATCTTGGAACACCAAACTTAATATGGCCCTCTAATATGATCAAATAAAACCAAAAAACATGTTCAAGAATTCACCTTTCATGTTGATCTATGGGAAGGAAGAGATGTTTCTTACATCTCTTAAGTTAACTTCATTGGAGTTATCCCATTAGCTAGAGTTGCACAAGATTGATCCCATGATAGTCGATTGGATAACCTAATAGAACTTGAATAAATAAGATCATAGTCCATGCAAACTATAGATCTTCAACAAGCATAGAAAAATGAACTTTGATAGAAACATTATTGACAGAAGCTTTAATGAAGGATAATTAGTACTCAAATGGGATGCAAATAGGATAAATGCTTGGAAGCATAAAAAAATTTATGTTATATGAAGTGACACATACACCATTTATAGTTACAAACAAAGCAATGCCTTCTACCTCATACTAGCAGAGAAATGTTTCCCATCCCCATCATCTAGATTCATCTCAAGTACTATATCTAATGATCATGTGTATTTTTTTAAAAGTAGATTATATGTCCTGATTTGCATATGTTCAATGTGCACATTTTTTTTTATAGATTAGTTTCATTTCCTCCAAGTGATTTTACATAATTCCTACTTAGTTTATATTTTCTTTCCTCTAAACACCATTTTATGTAGTTATTTTATTTTCTTATTCTTTATGAACTGTATCTTAGTTTCTTTTAAGGTCAGATAAGATTGTCACAATTGATTGTATGAAGGGTAAGGGATCAAGGAACTCTAGATGACTATGTAACTAATGGATTGATTCAAAGGATACTATTACCTACTTAGTAGGCAAGTGACTTACAAAGCTCACCAAAATTTTTGACTCTTTGAGTCACCCTCATCCATGCAAAGCTCATAGGAACCTACATAATGCTTTCACTCTCATCTAATGTCGTATTTCTCAAAATATAAGTTTGTATGTAGATTATTCTCCATTAGTGCCTAAATTTCATAATTATCTTAGATTCACACATCCCTAAGTGTCTATTTTCACCTATATATGGCTCTTAATGTGTGCCCTATGCATAATATCTCTATATCCTCTCTATAAAGTATAACTATTGGTGAAAAATTAAATCACATAGATTTCCTAGACTTTAAATTATATAGGGTAAAGTGCACAATGTTTTGTTTTCTATGCACCACTCCTTTTGTAGGCCAATTCAAGCTTCTATATAAGGCATAGAATTTAAAAACTACTAAAAGTATATAAGTGTACGATAAATTAAATCCTTATTCCTTTCACATAGAATTTACCTCTACATCATCATTTGATTTTACAACTTCCCTACATTACTGTGCCATTATGTTGTAGTTCCCATCCTCCCACACAACCTTTTGTGCACACTATTTGTGTAGGATGCATCCAAGTATCAAGTCATGCATAGGTCAAAAATAAAGTAAGTGCACACTTGGATACTTTAGTGAATGTAATTATTTAGATTGTTGAAGATAATCAAGCATGAACCACATATAAAAACTAACCAAGATTATAATAATCATGAAAGGTGCATGCTCCCCTTCAGTTCATATTCTCCATGTGTAGACTTACATGCGTATATATTAATAACTAAAAAAAATCTAAAGTGCATTGATTAAGTGCACATATGATACCTGAGAGAGATGTACATATAACTTTACTACATTCATAAAAATGACATGGTGAAATCTAAATAAATCTTACACAAAATCCACATCAATGATTAGTCTAGGATTATTGACAAGTGGAGACAATAATCAAAGGTGGTAGTTGGAATCAATTCGACATAAAGATAAATTAACTTAGGATAGAAACATAATCAAAGGTACTGGGTATGTGGATAAAACATACACACACATCTCCTTTGACTGCAAAAGCATACATATGACCTTGATGTACATGTAGATCATTTGAAGATCCAAGAATGACCTTCAAACAAATTTTGTGATCATATTGTCAACGCAAATTTAATGATCATGGTTCCTAGTGGCTATTGCATAAGAGTTTTATTCTCTTGAGTTTTGAGCACCAAATTTTAAATTATGTCCTTATCTACCATCTCAAATGTTGAATTAATTACATAAGATCTTGTCTAACTCTATATAAACCTTAGTTTTCATTATGAAAAGGATACATCTCTTTGGTATATAAAATCTCTACCCATTTAGGTTATAATATCAATTTAGGCCTTGAAATTAATAAGAAATAAATTACCTTTATTCAAGCTCTATGTTTTGTGTGTATTAATTGTTGTTGATACTTGTATGTGGATGTTCATCCCTCTTAGTGTTGTCATCCCTTTGCACCTCTATGTGGAATCAAAATATTTTCCAAGTCACACACTTTATATAAATGTGTCTACATAGGTATTATTTAAGGACCATTTTTCATCCCTCTTAATGTTGCATTATATTCCCATACCTCTATACAAAAAACTTATGTAGTGGGTGTCTAGTTTGAATATTATGCATGTAGTGCCTTAGTTATATTATGTCATCAAGTGGATTAGGTGCTCACTCTATTCTTGGTGCATCACCACTTTCCATTTTAAACAACCCCCTTACCCTCTCTCACCCATTTCCCTATGTCAGGATTAGGTTTAGCATTAGTTGTAGATTTATTTTTTGGTCTTTGTAGGTCTATATGTTGGTTCTAAATCATGTGCACTTATATTAGAAAGAATTTGGCCTTCTCTATAGGTTCATCCCAAGGATAACAAGATCCCCACACCTTAGAAGATGATCGCATTATTACATTGAAGCATAAAATTACTCTAAGGCATTTAATGTGGAAGTGATTCATGGTGGTGTGCACAAGAGTCATTCTAACCATGGGTGTAAGCATTGGGTCATAATAGAAGGAACCATCAGAGTGACATTAAGTCAAATAGAACATTCACCATTAATTTATGATATATCTCAACACATAAATGTAATACATAAAGGTTAAAAGTGTCTTGGGCAAGATATATTGAGTATTACAACATATATATAAAGTGATTATGGAAAACCCATTTATACTGAAGAAGAAAGATGATGAGTGTTGTCTAAATCCTCATTTAATCAATATTCAATTGATGTCTTATCAACTAGGGCTGGTGTCCAAAGCTATTTGCCGTAAGGTATAGGATGGTAGATATAGATGGCTACTTATGGGGGTGCTTGCTAATCCAATTCTAATTTTGACTAAACAAAGGAATGTGTCTTAAACTACATGATTCGTGCTTTTACTGAAAAAGAAAGAAATAAAATCAATCCAATCTTTTAATTGAAAATAAAAATCACCTCCTATTTAAGTTTACATGGAAAGTAAATTCACACTCCTACTTATGAAAGGAAATTTTCTTCACACATCTGCCATTAAAAAAAAAACACTTTGCTTACAAAAGAAATGAAATAAGAAAATGTTTTTTAAACTATGAAGTTGTTTTGATGTTTTTATGAATAAATGCAAAAAGTAACAAGATTCTAATTAATTATAACAATGAATTAATAAAACATAACATAAATACTATACACAGTTCTTGGTTCCAAGGAGAGTGGGCCCTTTGCTCCTCTCAGACTCAAGAACAAAGATTAATCTGTGCTAGAAATTAAAGTATTAATTCATAAAAATGAAATTATTACAATATGGTTGAAACCTGTATGCAATTACAAATATTTTATATAATATATGATTTCTAATTCTTGATTCTCGATTCTCGATTACTTTCAATGACGAAAGTCTTACACTTTATACTAATACAATCAACTAAAAATAGGATGCAAAGAAATAAGATTCCTTAGTCGATCTATTCATCCAAAGATAAGAGATTTGATTTCCAAGAGATTTAATTATTTTGATGAAATAATATACTATCAAACTATAATAGTCCTAAAATCTAATTGCATACAATTTTATCAAAAGCAATTCCTTCAAAACAATAGGTGGTTATTTTCTTTATTTGATTCTAGTTGGAATGGTTCTCTCTTATCCTATCAGGCCACCAGCTTCTCATTTGTAGCTTCATCCTTACAAAAAATTTAGAATTTGCCTTACAGATTCAGGAGGAATGAGCCTGTGGAGTTCATAGAAATGAGCCTATGGAGTCCATAGCAATGAGCTTATAGAGTCTATAGAAACAAGCCTGTGAAGTCCATAGAAACAAGCCTATAGAGTCCGTAGAAACAAGCCTATAGAATTTGTAGAAATAAGCCTACAGAGTCTGTAGAAGCAAGCTGGATAGAGATGAAAATGGAACATTCATTATACATCACTTGTGTCTTCTTCCTGAGAATTCTTCACAACAAAGATCACTAAAACATGTTACGTATTAGACATTAATGACAAAATAAAGGTTTAGTCTTTGGTTCAATATAAATAAGAAAAATATATATTTTCCATTTAATAGCTATCTAACAATCTAAGATTTACATTAGATAATATCCTTCAAGAGATGAATTGAAAGAAATAACATCTCAATAATGAGCCATATTATGATCTCATCATCTCCCCCAAGCTTTACCTTTTACAAGTCCCATTGCAAACATTTATTGGCATTCATAGCTCTAACTTCTGCTTGCCATATTCTGACTCAAGTCATATTCATCAGATTCATCTATTATATGTCTATCTAAATTGATAATAAATCCATGATGTGTTTGAATCATTTATTTCCATATACTAAATTACTCCTCTGAATATGGAGGCCAACTCTGCCATCTTGGAATAGGTATGATCAGAAAAGGGGGTCTATATCTCATGCTAATCCATTTTTACTCTCCCTCAGATTTGATTACCTCTACTAAAATTTCTAGAATTGAGGATTCTCTCCTCATACTCCATCTTAAGTTATTTGGGGACATGACCTCTCACTTTTTAAGAGGCACTAAAAATTGGTCCCATCTATTTACACTTGTAGCCACCACTGAATCAAAACTTTGCCTTGAAAATAAATCAAAAGAAATAGCAAAATCATATAAATCCTATAAATAATGTGTTTTAACCTCATCATCTAACAAAGCACAGTTAAAATTCTATTTGATCAATCTAGGAATAGGAAAGGCTGGTCTGACACACAATCATGTAGTCTTAGCATGATTTATATAGTCCTCAAACCTACCTTTCCATGCTATTTAATTTTTAAATGTAGAATGCAATGCTCTTAGTTAAACTTATATTACATGAATATTTATCAAAAACTTATTGTGCTCATGATCTCCTAAAATCAAGTCATGCAAATAAAATTCACAAAGCAAATCCTGCTAATCATGTTCATCACTATAGAAAAATTCTAAAAATGTTGTTGGCTACAAAATTTTGTAAGGAAGATGATAGGAGATTTGTAGAAGCTGCCATTTCTAAAATTGTTCAAATAAAAACAAATTATATGCAAGAGAAGGATTTATACATGCCAAAAGAGTTTACCCTAATTTGCATGCATCCTACAATTTTTTTTTTAACTCTTGGACATTAACTTTTAATTCTTTCTTTTCATTTTCCAAGAGTTTGTTTGAAGAAGTTGCATCTTTGTTTTTCTATTTAAGTACAAAATATTCTTCTTTAATTTGATGTAGTATTTGCAAGGGAGGAATACCTGGATCACTTGTTTGACAACCATGGTCAACAAATACCTTAAGAGGAGAAGGAACAACATTAGGTTCTTTGTAAGAGTTTACACATCTTTGCAATCTCCTCATTTTCTTCTTCATATTTGCTACATATATCCAAAGATCTATTTATGCATTTTCATGTTTCTTTATTATTTCCTCCAATCTGTGAACTTTTATTGCATGATCAACAGATGTTGTATCTAATTTCTACACCAAAGATGAGTTGAGATGATCCTTATTATATAATTGAATAATCAAGTTAGCAATGTCAGCTATTTGTTATTTTTCAAGAGCTTGATCTTGAGAAAGATACAAAGTTAACTGCATAACAAGATCATTTAGATTAGATGATTCACCTTTCTCATTGGTACATATAATTTTCCAATTATCCATTGTAGTTTCAATTGGAATAGGTAGTTGTTCTACTATACTTAATTCCTCTACCATGTGTGGCTCTTCCTCTGGATTTGGCTCCTCCATTATGATTGAAGAGTTCCTTTCGAAAGGAATTTTTTCAATATCTACAGGTGTAAGAATATTCTAATGTATGGGGGAATGAGACACCATTTTAAGACTATCTAAAATATCTATAGTTTCTTGTTCATCTTCTTCTATTAAAATGAGCCTTCTCTTTCTTTTAGTTACTCTTTAAGCTACACTTGGTTGGCTTTCCTTCTCAACCACCAAACCCTTGGTCTTCTCAAGTTCTATAGAAACCTTCTATCTCAATTTTCTTCTTCCTAACAAGGGAACTAGTTATACTATAGACTCATGAGGTTCTTATGGGGACCTTGAAACTTTAGGGTTTTGAGACCTTGTGATTCTTCTTGAAGAAGGGATTTTTATGGAGATTATAGTCTGAGATTTTTTCCTTGGTATTGTTTTCTCAGCTAATGTAGCAGGTGGAGATGAGTGTTCCTATGGTACATTTGGGGTTTCTTGTGTACGCAGATTTAGAATTTGCTATGCTAGACTATTCTAAAATTCCTCCCAGACTTATTATCCTTGTTGAAGGAAGTGATATTGGATAATGAGCTGAATAAGGCCATGATGCCTAAGAAAAACATTAGGGGTTGTAGACATAATTTGAAGAGCACCATATAAGAAAGATGGGAGGTTAATTTTGTACTGAGGGTTTTGTCTCCCATGCTTAAGATGTATTAACATTTTTATGGTGTCTCCCCTTAAAATACTATGTTGCCATTCACAAATGATATATTTTATTACCCACTTGGCTACAGATTTCTAGGGTTCAAGAAGTGAATTTATACTAATCCCTTTTGATTTTCCCTTAGAATCTACTAGACATGAAGTTCCAGTCTACTCATTACCATTAAACTGACTAATTAAATCACTAAATGAAATTTTTCTTGTAGCTCTCATTCCCTCTTTTGTAACTTGTATAATTTGGCTTATAATCTGAGTTGTAATAGGAATAACAATGCCTTTCACAATTAAAAATTCAGGGGTGAGATTGGTAATGAATTCACTTACCATTATTTCATCAAAACCCTAAAACTTTTTAATGAAAGGTAGGTAGCCATTGGCTCTAAACACTGTTATAAAAGCTTTGTCTTTATGAAAATTTGTTGCATTCTTCATCTCTAATCTCATCTTCTATCCCATTTCTATGCGGAGTTATAGTCAACTCAATTATTTTAACTCCAATTAAGGTGTAGACTAGTCTTTTGTTGAAATCTATAGGCAACAATCACTGTGGATTAGTAGACCAACTTCTATTTAAGTATGTAGAAAGGAAATAGTTCATATGAAACACTACAACTGCATGAGTCCATAGTTTGGTATGATAACTTGATACAGTGAAGCACTACAGATTTTTATAGAGTGTGCCAACCATTTTGTCCATTATTAGACATTGGGTGAAATGATGACATGTCACTTTGATGGTGACAATGATTCATTACTTCATTTAAAACCCCTTTTTATGATGTCCCATCATTATCATAATTGATGACTCAATTGATGATATCAAAGCTACACATTTATCCATACACCTTTGGCAGCTCGGTTGCATGCTTTTTCATTATGGCATGTGTCATTCCATTTTGGAAGATTCAAATTTAGGTCATCTCCATATAATAGTGTCTTAATAAAATCAAAGATAATTAGTTAACTAAACGTAGATAAATAAAATATATGTCTTACTTTAACCTTAGATATATTCTTTGCTCATCATGTGTCCTGCACAAATAAGTTTTCATGGATTAGTTTATTGCATGGAGATGACCAATCATAGTGACATAATGTGATTCTCTATTTCTTTTCTTATAAATTTTTTTCCCTTTGCCCAGTCATCGCTAGTTTTCTAGCTAAAGCCCTTTTTTGAAATGCATAGCCAGCCAACAAGTTGGTTTTCTGGGCATGCATTGTCAATAGTGTCCTTGGAAGGATTTTCACTATTATTAATTTTTTTTGTTGGATTATCAAGGAGCATGTTCTATGAAAGAAGCAAAGCTCTCCAAAATAGCTATTGATCCTTTACTTTTTGAATAAATTCTTCTTTATTGAGAGGTTTCTGATAGAGCTTCAATCTATGTCCAATGACTAATAGAGCTCTTCTAATGTCATCAATAGGTATTAGCTTAGCAAAATCATTTTCATAGACTTCCTCAATCTGATAAGGTCCCAACCACCTTGTTTGTAGTTTTCCTTTAAACTGGTGAAATTTAGAATCAAATAACAATACCCAATCTCCTTTCTAAAACTTCAATTGCTTGATTTGTGAATCATGCCAAATTTTTCTTTGATGTTGTACCAATTCAGTTCTTTGTAGTGCTTCCATCCTCATTTCATCAAGTTGATTAAGCTATAGGAGTATTTCTTTCTATATTTCTTCTAATTCAATTCCTACTTCTACAGCTATTTTCAAAGTTTATAATTCAAATTCAATAGAGAATAAAGGCTTCTTACCATACACCAATTCATAAGGTGAAAATCTAGTTGTTGTTTTCCAAGTAGTATTATAGGCCCAAACAGATTTTGGTGCCTTATCTGCCCAATCCTTTCTACTAAAATTAACAACAATGGTTAAAATGGTTTCTAGTTCTCTATTGGTGACTTCAACTTGCCCATTAGCCTGTGGATGGTATGGAGATATTTTTCTATGCTAAGATTGATATACTTACATGAAGTGATTTATCATGTTTGACATGAACTATGGTCCTTGATCTGAGACTATTTTTCTTAGAGCACCAAATCTTTGCATAATTTTGAAATATAGGAAATCAACTACCATCTCTTCTTTAGCATGAGTTAATGCTTCTACTTCTCCCCACTTGGTCACATAGTCTATACATACTAAGAGATATTCTTTTTCTCTGGAAGGAAAATCTATAGGACCTATAAAATCAATTCCCCATTTCTCAAATGGTTCTAAAACCAATTGAGGATGAGGATGTAGAGGCATCTCTGTTGAAAGAGTAGGCTATCCAATTTGATGACAAGCATCATAGTGTCTAACATATCTTTTTACTTGTTAATGAAGATGAGGCCAATAGTATCCTACTCCCAATATTTTATGTATGGTTCTTTGAGCTGAGTAATGACCTCCTCCTAGTTCATCATGACAATCTCTAATGATATCATAAGCTTCACCATTTGTTACACACCTATAAAATACATGGTCAAGTCCAAGTTTAAATAAAATTCCATTAATCCATTTAAAAGAAGAACTTTCTTTGATTAAACATTTCTTTTATTTTAGTGAAAATTGTAGAGGAAACTTCCCTATGGCGAGGTAATTGGCTATATCAGCAAACCATGGAGATTTTGCTAAAATAGAAAATAGTTGTTCATTTAGAAAGTCATCTTCCACTAGTTCTTCTTTACCTATAGTGTTGATTCTTGACAAAAAATTAGCAACCATATTAGACTTCCCTAGTTTGTCTATAATAGTAACATCAAATTCTTGTAAGAGCAACAACCATCTAATAATCCTACCTCCCACAATTGGTTTGTTGGTAAGATTTCTAATAGCTGAATGATCTATATAAATAAATATCTTGTAGCCTATTATGTAGTGTCTAAATTTTTTAATTGCATAGACTAAAGCTAGAAATTCCCTCTCAGTTGTGGTGTAATTTCTTTCAGCAGGTGTCATGTTTTTGCTAATATACTATATAGCATACATATTACCCTATTCATCCTTTTGTCCAAGGACTGCTCCTAGTGCTATATTGGAAGCATCTATGTATATATGGAATGGCTTAGTCTAATTTGGTCCTCTCAATACTAGATTAGTAACAAGTTTAGCTTAGATGGTCTCAAAGGCCTATTAGCAACTATTACTCCATTTGAATGTATTGTCTTTTGTAAGCAAGGAAAACATAGGGGTAGTTATTTGGCTAAAATTATCTATGAAAAGTCTATAGTAACTAGCATGTCCTAGAAAACTCTTAACCTCAGTTTATGTTTGTGGAATGGGTAAGTTGGAAATTATTTTAGCTTTCTTTGGATCAACTTGAATGCCTTTTGTAGAAATATGGTGTCCCAAGACTATTCCTTCATCCATCATCAACAAACATTTTTCATAACTCAAAGATAATTGTTCCTCACATATGATCAGTACTCTTTCCAAGTTAGTAAGAGCTTCTTCATAAGTTCTACCATAAATGGTGAAATCATCCATATATACCTCAACACAATCATTTGTAAGGTCAAAGAGTATTGCCAGAACTGCTCTTTGAAAGGTTACTGGAGCATTACAGAGTCCAAATGGAAGTACCCAATAATCAAAAGTTCCCCAAGGGTAGGTAAATATGGGTTTATCTTGATCTTCAGCTACTACCATTATTTGGTTATACCCACTAAACCCATCCAAGAAATAAAAAAAATCTCTTTCCTGCCAAGTTGTCAAGAACTTGATCAATTAAAGGTGAAGGAAAGTAATCTTTTAATGTTGCTTTGCTCAGTTCTCTATAATATACACATACTCTTAACTTTCCATTTTTCTTGGGTACAATTACCAGAGGTAAAATCCACTGGATGTCTAAGATGGGGTAAATAAACCCAACTTCTAGCAACTTTTGGTTTTTTGTTTTGACTATTTCCTTTAATGCTATGTTTATTCTTCTTTGTAGTTGTCTAACCGGTTTGATATTTTCTATGTAAATGTGATGAGTGCATATGCTAGGGTGAATAACCTTCATGTCGGTATAATCCCAAGCAAAATCCTTGGTATGTCTTTCCAATACTTCAAAGAGTTGATCTTCTTCTTCATTTGTTAACCAACTATTGATGTTCAAAATCTTTCTAGGTAATACCATGATTAATTTTGTACCTGGGTAGTTAGATTCTATTTTCTTAAACTCACTAATCAATGAGTTCAAAGTATATGGATGAGGAAGTATCTTATGAAACATGGTTACATTATCAACAAACTCTTTTCTAGGAGGAATCAGTCTTGCTAAAGAACAATGGAATGCAACTAAGAAATAATTTTGTTGTTGTTTTACCAATTTCCACACACTTTTTTGAATCAATCTATGATGATATGGTGAAGAAGTACTATAAGAAGTAGAAGTGAAGCTTTCAAAATTTTCTATCTGACCCAAGAATCCCAAACTAAGGTAGTTTGTAGTTTTTAGACTGGTCGAGTCCATAGCTTTCAAACTAGCAAAGTCCATAGCTTCCAGCCTAGTAGAGTCCATAGATTCTGGGCATATATATCCATTCAATTCTTTCAAGTGTCTTTTAAATATGATCATGGCTAAGGAGTAAATTTTGTTTAATGGGTTATCTAATTCATCCACCCAAAGTTCTTGTATGCAATTTGTTGATGGTTTTGTAAGAGGATTCAAGGAGATGTATTTGGATTTTAGCCCATTATAAATGGTCATGTCTCCTGATGTGCAATCAATTAATATTGCTACAATAGACAACCATGGTCTACCTAAGATTATGGGATATCCTAGATTCTTTGTTTTGGGTTGTAAGACCATGAAATCTATTAGATACTCCCAAGACTCTATGAGCACTTCAATATTTTCTATAGTCCCTTCTGGTTTAGTTACAGACTGGTCTGCCATTTGAAGAATGGTGGTTGTGAGTTGAATTTTCATAAGAGATAATGCATTGAGAGTATCAGTTGTCATAACATTTATTTTTTCTCCCAAATCTACCAAGACATTAGGAAGTTATTTACCTCTGATTGTGATTATGATCACTAGGCTTCCTAGATTTGTATATTTTGGAACTAATAGTTTTCCTACTAATAAATCAACAACTTTTACATCAACATGAATGGTTCCTAGATATTTTTTTTTCCTCCCAGGTGTCTTGATACAAAGGTTTTTGATGATCTTATTTAATTCAGGTATATCCCTAATAGCTTGTAGAAGGGGCACCTCAATATTAATCTTTCACAACTCATTGACCAAGTTTGATTCTGGTTTAATATCAATTTCTCTTAATCTTTCTGGAAAAGAAACTGTTAGTGTAGTAGTGTTTCCTTTGTTTACTTTAGGGCTCATTTTGATTTTGGCTTCTCTAGTGTTTACTTGAGATGATTCTATTTTTTCATTTTCATCAGGAATCTCAAAAATGAGAACTGGAGGTTTTTGTATAGTTTTCCCTAATCTCAATAGTATGTCCAAACACTCAATAGCTCTGACATTGGTTGTTTCTTCTTGTTCATTAACATAAACAAGTGTTGGTTATTTATTTTTTAGATTTGCTATTGGATTGTTAGGCATTGAGGGCTGATTGATTTGTCCTTTTTGTTGAATAACTAGGAGTGACATAATAATTTTTTGTTGAAGTGGTCTTCTTGTTTGGGTGAATTGTGGTTGTGGGTTCCACTGTCGATTCCATTATTGATATGGTTGTGGTATCCATTACTATTGTGGTACCCATTATTGTTATGGTTGTGGCACCATCTATGGAGGTGCTGGCATCCAATCTTGTCCTACCCATGGATTTTGAATTGATGGAATTTGGGGTTGATTTCAAAATGGTGAAGGAATTGAAACATTCCATGGTGCCATCCATGGATTAACTAGATTTATTGCATTAAACTGTCATTGAGCCTGGTTTTGTGGGGCAAATTTGTGTCTCTAAATATAATTTACTTCTTCAGTGGACTAGACTTGTGTTTTCAT
>JARHVA010002722.1:1730000-1892500 GCA_037957365.1 Torreya grandis
CCGAGTGTGGCACATGTTCTTAGAGAGTATGGTCACCTTTATCTCATGTTTTCAAACATTGATTACACATGTGGAGGTGAATTAATGATCAAAGACATCTTAGTTTTCTAGTTGATATCTCCATTTCTATTCTATAGATTATTTCCATCATTTACAAGGGCTTATAACCTTGTTTGATCTTCCTAACAATGGTTTGATTTTAACCTTCCACTTCATAGTGATCAATAATTTATCTTTGGAGGTTGAGTTTTAAGACTAATATTGATGAAGAACATAGTCACATACATACATAACTAGACTTCCCTATAGACATTCACCTACAATCAGGTGAAAATGTGTTTTGAGTAATCATGATGATAGGATGAGAATTTTTCAAGATGCTGAATACAAGACCAAGGTGTGAGAAGTAAGGTTGAACCATTCAGAGGTGAAAAAATTGGTTATGACAGCTAGTTTGGTTCATGTAGTCATACACCTTACCTTCATAGTTTTGTGTCTAATGTACACCTACATGAAGATTCCACAAAGGATGAGTAGAGTTAGAATATCATTTTTTGAGCTTCTTTGATAGATTAATCAAGTATAAAAAAATGGAGAGTACTATATAATCAATGGTGGAGTCATAAATAATCAAACAAACTTGAATCCTAGCCCTTAGATTGAAAAGGTTGCATATAGGGATATATTACCTTAACATCTCCAAAATAAAGATTCTGCCTTATTTTTTATTCTTCCACATTAGAGTGCCTTGTGGTTTGTACTAGTTTAAGTTTTGCATCATCTAACACAATCATAGGGGAATTGACTTACAAAAGAAAATGGTTTTTGGACCATGAAAGGGTGATATAAGAAGGTTTCCAATTCATGCAATCTTCCATTATAGATACTCAGTCATTTACAATATTCTTGAAACCTAAATAGTCTCATGATGCAACATGACCAAATAATAGTTTTCAAAGCATGAAAAGTGACCTTACATGATGATAATTCAAATATTGGACTAAATAAAAATGAGGTAATTGATATTCAAAGTTTTTTACTCAAACTTCCACGCACAAGAGCCCCTTTGGTCTCAAAATGGTACCTACAATTTGACTATATTATGATAGTGTATTGGGAGCATGCTAGTATAGATGTTAGAAAGTCCTAGGGTATGATATTAATGTGTCAAACTATGAGATGCACTCATAGGATTTTATAATGTCCTAAAACATGGATAAAACACATTATTCCATATATAGGAACCTTATTCTCATAAGGTAAGTACTCTATAGTCAGCACAGTTTGTTAAGTAAGCCTAGCCAAATAGTGGTGTGAACTTTGAAGAGTTGGTATAAGTATGGGGTCTTGGAACTATTTGATAATACCTTCACAATGGTTATATCCACATTATGAGATTCTCAAGATAGGGAAACAAGATAGAGATTGAGTTTCAATTTTCAACATACAACTAGTACACAATACGTGCACACTCATCAACTCTATGAGTCTACTTTGAAGATTTAGAGTGTTGATGACATTTCATCGGTTGAAAATATATGAAATTTTTAAAATATAACCTAAATGATCCAATATCACCTCTCATAATATTGGTTTAACTGAGACAACATGGGAAGTACCCTATGTTCTATTTCAGACAGGGGGAACTCCTAGATAGACTACCCTGTCGGTTTAATATGAAGATGGTAAGAAAATGTGTCAAGAAGGATTATAAATTTGAAACAATATTTTATAATGTTTTTTATAATGAAAATATATGGAAAATACCTCATATTCACAATAAACCACTTAGAAGTGGTTATGAAAAACAAATCACAGTTAGGCCTACTAGGCCTAGACCAAGCCTAAATCCATATAGGGGTCTGAGTTCACTTAAAACTAAAGGTGACACTTTACACACTTTTTATCACCTTGAGGGGAAGGAATGAAAATATTTGAATCCATTGGTGTGAAAATGAATGACACAAGTTGGTCAAACTTGACCTATTTCATCTTACACCTATCTAGAATACACTCTCAAGATTGATAAGCCATCTTTAAAATCTCACACTTGTAGAGACATGTTTCATGTTTAATAAAGGATTTTATAATTTTGAGGAAGGTATTGATCTTTATTTTAGTGTAATTTGTTCATAGGTTCAACATCTAGGTTTTATGAACTATCCTTAAGAATCAAAATGTTTTAAAACTCTCCTAAACCCTTAGCTAAGCCCTATTTGGAAAGAGATGGTTGTGAATACATTCAAAAGGTGTTGTTTAATCAAGAAAGTGTTTTATACTTATATATAACTCCCTTAGGATCCATGACACTTTATTGGTTTGTACCCTACTTGTAGGAACAAGGTATAAAACAAGTCTTTTGTTATAGATTTGTATGTTTTGAAGGTACAAAAAAGAATGAAGAGGTGAGAACCATTTGGGTAATTAAAGTGAGAATTTTCATAAATCCATATGTCTATTTATTTCTATATTTTTATAAAAAATATCTTATTCTAACACAATCACTTCAAGCAGTTTGTGGTAGATAATGGAAATAGAAAGTGGCATCCAAATGAGAAGGTGAGAAGTTAAATTGGGGGTACTTTTAAGATTTGATTCATGGAGTAGAAAGCAATGGGAATATTGATAGGTGTCATATAGATAATTACATGTATTTTATTGAGAAACTAAAGATCATTTGGGTGAAAAATGTGTAGACTAACCTATAAGGCTAGTGATGGTGACTGCAGATGATGAGAATAAGTGTCCAAAATAAGGCTATGATTTAGGGACATATGTGATGATTATTATGGAATTTTTAAAACACATAATTGATATTTAATATGTTTCAAATCTCACTCATCATATTTAAAGTATTGAAAATATGTTTGATGATGAGGTCAGTTTCAAGAAAGCATTTGAAAGGCCTTACACCAAGTTTAGAGAGTTGTCATGCTTCAGGTGGACATTTGTCCAAGGAAACCTCACAAAACTCTATTCTTGAATTCATTATTATGCTATGTAATTGTTTTTCATGACTTGAAATGTGGAATTGTGACCCTTTAACTCCATTTTCTTCTCCATCTTCTCACATTTTATAAATACAAGCCATTTTGGCTCTTGTATTCTAATTCCAAATCTAGTATGGTGAAGCCCTGCTATTTTGATATTGTACTTTGCATGTTAAATAATAAATGTAACCTATTTTTGAGTTCAAAAACCTATAATTTTTAATTATGTGAAGTGATGTATGCTGAAAATTCAAGTGATTTATGTCTATCGTTACTTTCTCTCAATCCTTCCATGTCTGATGCAAGTTATTTTAGTCTAACAGGACTTATGAAGTGTTTTCAACTGTATGGGTATATTTTTAAGTGTAAAATTAGAATTAGTGTCTATAAATGATCTATGGTTCACTTAACTTTAGTGCTTTTCATTCATATTACCTCCATGATTAAAATACTTATGTTAGAGCAATTCAGGATTTGAGGCTAGTGTTGTGAGTCATGTCTATTAGTGAAATTGTATGTTGATCTTATGGATAAATTATTGGTATATCACCCCCTTATATTATTTTAATTTAATTTTTACTTATATATATTTTCACATAATAAATCAGTTAGTGTAGGTTATTATCACTTAAGGATCAATTTAGGGAGCTAGCCCTTAAACCTAGAGGTCTACCTCTACTATAGGGAACCCACAAGCCTAAAGGTATTCCAATGTTGCCTAAATATTAAATTAGGATTTAAAAACATCATATAAGGTGAAATATTTTGTTATAACATTTATAACACACCCAGTGTGACTATTTTCCTAAAGACAAATTATCAAGGTGAATGTTAGTCTTGATAATGTCAAAGCTGCATATGGTGTTCTACTCAACATTTGGCAACTTCATCCAAGGTAATATCTTATTTTATACCTTTTTTTGTCATATATTACATTTCATACTTCATGGTCCTTACTAGGTCATATTTTTTTATATTTTTCAATCCTATAAACCCACCCTCTCAGCCTAAACTTCCTCTTGAGGTTCAACATCCTCAACCTATCTTGACCTTTGAGGAATAAGAGGACTTTGAAAGCTTAGAAGATCAATAGTGTGAAGAGGATATTGAGGTTAAAATGGATAGGTAGCATGCCTTACAAAAATTTACCATTGAAAATCCAATCCATCTTAATGCATATGATGACATATCCCCTAATTCTACAAAGAGGGTTTACACATTCAATAGTGAAGGTCATGCCACTCCTAATGAACATATTAGGGATATCTCAAAATTTTGTAGTTTTCATAATGTTACTAAAGTCAATATTTCCATCATAATCCTTGACATATACCTTAGAGGGAAATCACTTGAATGGTATATAAATTTTACTGAAGATTATATCACCATTTGGGATGATTTTGGAGAGCTGCTAACATCAAAGTTTGAAGACAAGAGTGAACAAACATCATTCATTCACCTACTCAATGTAATTCAAAGATCCCATAAGGAGATAACACATGATTTTAATGAGAGATTCCAAAGGACCTGTCATAGGTTAACTCCTACCATGAGACCACATACTAGCTTTGTGTTTCCCACATATATAAGGGATATTGGTACTGACATAGACATAATGTTATAAGCCATGGGTGGATACACCTTACCTGAATCATATGAACTTGCCATGAGAGCTAATAATAGCCTAATACAAGCTATGAAGTTGAATCCAAAAGTGTCTATGCCTCTCCTACCAAATACTTCTAATACTACTCTAAATTTTTCACAAGTTTTAAATGCCAACACCAAGCCTAGAGCTACCCCTAAGAAGGCATAAGATGCTATGAATAAAGATACAAGGGTTTAGTTCTTAGAAGCTTAGCTTAGGCAATAAAATCTATAGTATGGTGTAAATCAAAACTCCTATCATTATCCTAAAAAAGTAAATAGGTTACCACCTCAATAATATGGTCAAGGGAGAGGTCAAGCACAACCTATCTTCAATAGGCCTGCCAATGCATACAATGTAGATTCTACATATAATACAAGAGAAATGGAACTAATGCATATCAACTTCATGAAATTATAAGAGTGAAAATAAGGCCAATTCATGGATTAAAATGAAGGTGGAGAGCAAGCTTTATTATCCAAATGAGGAGTCACTCCTCAACTATTATCAGAAGATTAAGTTCTCATGCAAGCAAATGGAGGATGGTAGCCTCAAAGAGTGAGTTTCACTAAATTTTTAGTTGAATATACTTATGTCCTCAATTAGTATGTTTTAAATTAAAAAAATACCATAGGAAAGAGGAAGGATTTGGTATATTCCCATGGTGATCATGCAAGTTCAAGTAGCCCTCCTACAAGAAAACAAGGGATGACTACAAGTATGACAGTCCCTACTACTCCTAGACGTACTCCAAATTATAATGTTAGAAGGCCTACACAAAGTGCTCCAATTTCTTAATATAAAAACACTATATTTCCTTAAAGGACTCAAGAAAAGGTGAGTACTCTAAACATTGTTGATTCATTGAAAAGTTCTAAAGCATCTATCTCTGTTTAGGATGTCCTTCACATGCTTGGTAAAAAAGAACTTTTGCAAAAAAAAACTATCTAAAATTCATGTTAGACCTCAATAAAAAATCCATAGAAATGTTTAACTCAACAATGCTCCAAATTACATTATTGATCCCTCTTCTAAATATGGAAATCCTCCACCCTTCTACCCCACTCTCATTATGCGAGACAAACTTGTTCATAACTACATAGTGGATAGTGGGGCTAGTACTTTAGTGATGGCCAAGGTTGTATATGATAAATTAGGCCTAAAATATGAAACATATATTAATGGGTAAATACAACTTGATGGATCACCTATTAAGTTAGTAGGACTAGTCAAAAGTTTGAAATTTTTCCTTCATTATTGTCCTAGCTTCCCCATCCTTCAAGATATTATGGTTGTTGACTTGCCTTCCCACTTTTCTATCTGCCTCTCAAGGGATTTCACATCCAAGATAAGAGGTTACCTCATAGTTTATTGGCCCTTCTTATCCTTCAAAATAAGGTATGGGGAAAAGGTAACCATTATAACTCAAGCACTATCTATGTTTCATATTGATCCCTATGTAGAAGCAAGCTCCAATTTGAATTGTGTCATCAATGATCATGAGGAGTGTGTTGTGGATGATGGGACATATTTTAAGCTTGAGGGCATATCTAATTTGTTTCTAGATTAGTATGGTGTAGACACCTATGGACATGATCCATACACCTATTTTGACAAAAATGATCTTGGCACATACATCATCCATGAGGGAACATATGAGAATTCTGAGGTAAGCATTGAACACTCTTTTTCACAAGCTACTAAAGATAATTAACTTATCCATATGTATGCTGATGATAGTTTGAAAATAATGATAAATAAATATGGTGAGAATAAAAATGTCTTTATATATGCAGTTGAGGGAGGAGTCCATGAACATGACAATCATGAAGAATAAGATGACCTATGGCAAAGGTTCAATGCCATAAGTCAAGATTTTGAATAGTTGGGAAAGTCAACCTTTTCTCTTAATAAGTGTGAATTTTCTAGTAAGTTTTTTTATGATCCTAACAATCAGGTTGTCAAGTGTCTTATCAAACATGAAGGAGAAGGTTTTGTTAAAAATGAAGATAAGCATCAACTCACTATCATGAGTGATCTAGTCATAGAGAAATTTAATGAACACAAGGTAGAACATTCTGAGTTTGAAGAGCATCCAACACCTTAAACCAAGTTTGTATCATCTTTATAGGTGTTGAAATATAAAAATAGCAAGCTTGATGATCCTACACATCAAGTACATTATGTCCTAGAAGATAGCAAAGTTGAAGTAGTCTTGTTAACTCCTAAGATGCTATTTTACAAGTGCCATGTGAACTTGATAGAATTCTATAAAGATGAAAGATATAAGAAGATATTGGAGGGAAAGGAGTGTCTTTGAAAGCTCTAAGTATTAGTTTTATAGGCATGATATGACCTAAGGATGTAAGTCTTTTGACAATCCACATGAGCGAGTACTTATTGAAAAACATGTTCCAAATGATAGTTTGATTTCATGGAGCAACAAGGGTGTAAGAGGTACCATATTTTATCCTGATTGAAAAATGGTGAGTTGTTCTTCACCTCAAATTTGAGGTCTTGTATATATTAGGATAGGTGTGTGTCTTTAATTCTATTGTGCATATGTTCCATATGTGTTATTAAGAACACATGTGTGTTTTCTTAGGTGTCTTATTTTGCATGTATTTTATTAATTTATGGCATGGTTTCAAAGGCATTTTAGTGTCTAATCTGTGCATTGGTGACTTCATATCCCAATGGATAGGATTAGGCTACTAGTCTTTGGCATAGCTAGCTTGCCACCCATAGGAAATCACTAAGATTGTTGACTATTTTGATCACAAGTAAAAATAAGTCAATCCCATATAGTTGAAAAAATAGATATGGGTATACTAGGGTCAAAATGTGATCCATGGTCCTAGATAAGGGTCTTATAATGTGTCTTTAGCCTTGGTCATAGTCATTTTTAGTCCTTAGTTGGTTATATGTCATATAAGGTCATTTTTGGGTCATTTATGAATATTGTACATTTTTAATTTAAGGAAAAGTGTTAAAAAGTGTATTTAAACATCTTAAATGTCAGATTATTGTCAGATATGGTAGTCATAACTAAAAACTTCTAGGTGCTACATTAAAATCAAGAAAATACTTGAGAAAATGTAGTTTTTAGTTAGTTGTATGCAAGAGTTTTTTCACATGTGGAAGGATTTATAATTACCCTTAAAATCAAATGAACTCACATCCATGATTTATCAGCCTTGAATATCTCAAAAATGTCATAAATTGTTATGCTTCTCCATCACTTTCCTTTGCATGCAAGAGTGGTCAACCAATTTCGATTTAGTACAAACAACATGAGATGAATTGAGTTAAGTGATTTTGAAGAATGATAAAACTATTTGTCCACTCCAATTTCATTAAAATATTTCCAAGTTTGGTGAAACAAGATTTATGAACCAATGTTAAGAAGTCTGCTACTATTTTTTGCATGCTTATTCCCATCACCTCATGATTTCTCTTTAGTTTTGATTGGTCTATACAAAAAAAGTGTGATCACAATAATAGCATGGTTTCTAACCTTTATTGAATGTGTGGAGGTGAATTTATGAGAAAATATATTTTAGTTTTCTATTTGAGAGCTCTATTTCTAGTTTGTAGATAGTTTCCATCATTTACAGGAGCTTATATCCTTGTTTGATTTTATTAACAATGGTAATGAAAGGTAATGGTTTGATTTTGACCTTAAAATTCATAGTGATTAATTATTTATCTTTTGAGGTTGTTTTTTAAGAGTAATATTGATGAATAAAATGGTCACATACATACATAGTTAGACTTCCCTATAGAGATTCACCTACAATCAAGTGAAAAGGTGTTTTGAGAAATCATATTGATGGGATGAGGAGTTTTCAAGATGTTGAATACACTCCCAAGCTATGAAATGTAAGGATAAACCCTTCAAAGGTGAAAAAACTAGTTGTGAGAACTAGTTTGGTTCATATAGTCATACACCTTACCATCACAGTTCTTAGCTTAATGTACACCTACAAGAAGTTTCCATAGAGGCTGAGCAGAGTTAGAATACAAGTGTTTGAGATTTTTTGAGAGCTTCATCAAGTACAGTAACATAGAGAGTACCATATCATAATTTATGGATTCACATAGCATCAAAAAAACTTGAATCCTAGTCCTCAATTTGAAAAGGTTTCAGAGGGATATGTTACCTTAACATCTTTGAAAAAGGGATTTTGCCTTACTTTTGATTATTTCATGTTAGGTGCCTTGAGGTTTGCACTAGTTTAAGTGTTTCATATTGTATCCCAATCATAGGGGAAATTAATTACAAAATAAAATGGTTGTTTGACCATGATATGGTGATATAAGAAGGTTTATAATTCATGCAACCTTCCACTCTAGACACTCAGTCATCTATAGTATTCTTGAAACCTAAAGAGTCTCATAATGCAACAAAACCAAATGGTAGTTTGAAAAGCATGAAAAGTGACCTTACATGATGATAAATGGTAATAGTGGCCTAAAGATCAATTATGGAATTGAGATGTAAATTTTTTGACTTATACTAACACCTACAGGGGTCCCTTTGGTCTCAAAGTGGTACCTACAGTTTGATTGTAGTATGACAATGCAATTGGGAGCATAATAGTCTAGATGTTGGCAAGTCCTAGGGTATGATATGAATGTGTCAAAATATGATATTAAATTAGAGGATTTAATAATGACCTAAAACATGGATCTATATGAACCTTATTTTCATAAGGTAAGTACACCTATAATCAACACAATCTACTAACTAAGCCTAGTCAAATAGAGGTGTGAAATTTAAAGAGTTGGAAAAAGTATAAGTTGTTTGGCCTATTTCATAATAACTTAAAAATGGTTATGTAAAACTCATGATATGTTCAAGATAGGTAAACAATATAGATACTATGTTTCAAGCCTCAACATACATCCAATACATAGTACATGCATAGTCATCAACTTTGTGAGTTTGTTTTAAAGATTTGGAGTGTTGATGAACTTTAAATGGTTACCAAGATATGAAAATATATAAATATAAAATAAATTACCTAATATCACCTCTAATAACATTGGTTTGAATTAAAAAAAAGGGGAATTATCATATATTTTATTTCATATAAGGGACACTCCCATATAGTCTGCCTTGCAGGTTTAGTATGAAGATCGTAAGGGAATGTGTTGAGAAGGGTTGGAACATTTAAATAAGGTTTTATAATGATTTTTTATAATTAAATAACATGTAAAATAACTCATAGTCACAAAAAACACTTAGAGGTGGTTATGAGCAATAAAGCACAGTTAGGTCTACTAGGCCTAGACCAGGCTTAAAGCCATATAGGGGTATGAGTTAACTTACAAGGAAAGATGAACATTTAAAAACATTTTATAACCTTTATGGGAAGGATTTAAACTAATTTTATCCATTTTTGTGAAGATGAATGACATAGGTTAGTCAAATTTGACCTATTTCACCTCAAACCCATCTAGAATACACACTCAAGCTCGATATGCCATCTTTGAAAGCTCACAACTCTATGGAAATGTTTCATGGTGACTAAAGGATTTGGGTAAATTCTATTAAAATCCTAAGATTGATTTTAGTGGAAGTTTTTCATAGGTTCATCCAAGTTTTATAAACTATCCTTAAGAGTCAAAACATTCTAAAACCCTCTTAAACACTTGTCTAAGACCTGGTTAAAAAGAGATGGTTGTGAATGATTTCAAAATGGGTTGGATGATTAGGAAATTATTTTTTACTTGAATATAACTTCCTCATTATCCTTGACACATGATTGGTCTATACCTTACTTGTACATACAAGTTACATTACAAGACTTTTTTGATAGATTTATCTATTTTTTAGGTACAAAGTAGAATGAATAGGTGATAATTATTTGGGGAGGTCAAGTGGTAATTTTTATAACTCCATATATCCAATTTTCCATGGTTTTATACAAAATATATTATTCTAACTCATTCACTTTAGGCAATTTATGGTAGATAATGGAAATGGAGAGTTACTATCAAGTGAGAAGGTAAGAAGCTCATTTGGGGGTCCTTTTAAGGTTTGGTTCATGGATTATAAGCCAATGAGACTTTTTATAGGTGTCATATCAATCATTTAATGGATTTTATTAAGACACTAAAGATCATTTGGGTGATAAATGTGTAGACAAACCTATAAGACTAGTGATAGTGATTGCAGATGATGAGAACAAGTGTCCACAAGAAGGCTATGAGTTAGGGACACATCTAATTATTATTGTGGCATGTTTCTAACCCATCCTTGATACATAATATTTATAAACTCTCCTTAGTACTATTTTAGTAAATCAAAAGATGCTTCATGATGAGGGTAGTTTCAATAAGGCATTTGAAAGGTCCTATGCCAATTTTGGAGAGTTGTCATGCTTTAGGTGGACATTTATCCAGAGAGACCACCTATAACTCTATTCTAAACTTCATTAATCTACTATGTAACTATTTTTAATGCCTTGACATGTGGAATTATGACCCTTAAGATCCAATTTCTTCTCCCTCTTCTCATATTCTATTAATGCAAGGTATTTTGGCTCTTGTATTCTAATTCCACTTCTGGTATGGTGAAGCCCTATTGGTTTTATATTATACTTTGCCTTTGAAATAAGATATGAAATATTTTTTTGAGTTAAAAAAACTATATTATCTAATTATGTGAAGTGATTTACAATGAAAAGTCAAGTGATTGATGTCTTTCCTTGATTTCTCTTAATCCTTCCATGTTTGATGCAAATTATTTCACTCTAACAGGTCTAATGAAATGTTTTCAAGTGTATGGATCTATTTTAAATTTTGAAAATATCCTTAGGGTATAAAACTGATCTATGGTTCAATTACCTTGATTAGTTTTCATGCATGTCACCTCGATGATTAAAATACTAATGTTAGAGCAATTCAAGATTTTATGCTAGTGTTGTGAGGCATGTCTCTTAGTGAAATTATATGATGATCTTATGGATATATTTTTGGTATATCACCCCCTTATATTATTTTAATTTCATGTCTACATCTATCTCTTTTCACATAAGTAATCAGTTAGTGTAGGTGATAATCACTTAAGGATCAATCTAGGGAGCTATCCCTTAAACCTAGAGGTCTACCTCTACTATAGGCAACCCAAAGGCCTAGAGGTATTCCAATGTTTCCAAAATATTAGATTAGGATTAAAAAAAATCCTATAGGGTATAATATTTTTTGATATCAATAAATTTTTATTTAAAGGGTATATTCCCCTTTTATATTATCAATAAAAAATGTTTGTTATCTTGGTCTCGAGCCTAAAGGGCATACACCGTTTTTCACAAAGGGTGTACAACCTTTTTAGAAAATTGTGTATGTCATTTATAAAATAATTATGCCCTTTTAAATTATTTTTTGAGAGGGAATAGGAAAATTTAAAATTTTGTGAGGGAAAGGGCATACGTCCTTTGAGTTATAATATGTTTTTATTGTATTTATTTAATTTGAGTTATATATAATTGGTAGAATAAATGTAACAGTTTGAATTTAATTTTTTGTATACCAAATATAAAAAATTAGGCCACTCTACATATTATTAAATATATTATGAAGATTTAAGAGTTACCATTTATAAGTTTTAAAAAAAAATCTATTCTGGTCAATACTTAGTTTTCAGAATTTTAGGATTGGGAACTAACTAAAACATTAGAGTTCTTAAGCCCTAAATTTGAGTATGGATTTCAATGGTCTAGATAGATATATGGATATATAGGGGGTCAAGTATGGATTATTAAAGATAGAGATAGGCCCTATGCTAACATGGATGTAGTATCTACATAATAGGATGGGATGGAACATGCATGGATGTAATGACCTATCTTGATTGATACATAAAACCCTTGATGAAAATTAGACTATTATTCCCATGTCATATTCAGGGTCTAATTTATAATGTTAACACCATTTTAGATGGTGATATTAAAAAACCAAGGATTTATCATACTTTGATGATGCCCAAGTCCCTAATATAATAAATTAAAAGATATCATATGAATAAGTCACCTACCATAGATATATGTGGGGCTCTACTCTAATATCCCTATCCTAATATCAAGCATTCCTTGATAATTAAAGTGAAGATTTCCCTACCTAGTTCATCCATGTTAAGGAGTAAGGCAAGGGAAGTATGCATTCCTAATATTTAGATTTGTTACACCCAATAGCATATCAAGGGAAACTTACATTATTGATGAATAGAAAGGGATTAAATAATAACTCTATCAAGGGAAGCTACCTTACCAATGGATATAAATGGATTAAGGCATAATTATCAAGGGATGATTTCCTTCCTGAAATATAATTTTGTTTTGTTTTTGGATTAAGGCAAAGCTATCAAGAGAAGCTTTCTTCCTGATAGATAGATTTTTTTTGGCATACCTACTTAAGCTATGTCCTACCTAATAAGGCAAGGGAAGTTTGTTTCTCAACATTACAATTTCATTCTTTTCCTACCTACTTTCCCTTTATATAATAGATTCTTCACTATAAATGAAAGGTTGCTTCCTAATTTATAGATTACATATATTCTTTCCCTTCCTACTTAGTTATGCCATACCTACTTAGCTTATGTTATTGGAAAGAGAATCTTGCTTCCCAATACTTAGAATGAGAAACAAAGTTTTGAATCATGTTACATATGTAATTTAGATATATACTATTGAGAATGACCTACCTACTTTACCTAATTGAGTATGACATACCTAATTTATCTATATGAGTATGCCCTACCTAAATACCTGAGCCATATCCCTATATTGACTATACCCTACCTACATTATTGTGTTTGAGTATACGCTACCTACTTGAGTATGCCCTACCTATCTATCACTTTTTACATAACTATTTGGGTTACCTACTTAGCTATGCCTTACCTACTTGAGTGTGCCCTACCTGATTGAATACCTAAGCCATATCTTGATATTGAATACCCATATATAATCATGACCATATATTTATTACCTTATCCACATCTTGAATACCTAATACCCAATTAAATAGCTAAGCTATATCTTGAAATGATAGAGGGAATTATCATACTTGAAAATTATTAGATGGGGTATTATCAAGGGATACTTGAAAATTAGGAGAGAAAAATTATAACATATATAGATAAAGGATATGGGAAATTAACCTATCTATACATTAAAAGGAAAGGGGGAATTCTAACCTATATAAATAAATGAATGAATAGGGACAATCAAGAAAAGGGATTTAAGGTAGATTTTGGATAAAGTCATAAATAATTTATGGTATTTTCATTTAATGGGTCTACCTATATGAATAAATGAATAGCTTAATCACTCATTAAATATCCCTCCTAGTCCCTAATCACTCCTTCTTCAACCCTCATCATTTATCATCATCCCTAGTCACTCCTTCATCATCCTTCATCATCCATAATCATCAATTATCACTTCCTCATTAGCCTTCATCATCTCTCATCATCCCTAATAAGTCCCTCATAAACCCTTATATTCCATCATTGTCCCTCATCATCCCTCATTATATATCATCATCCCTTATCACTGTTTCATTTTCCCTCATCATCCCTCATCATCCCTAATCAGTCCCTCATCATCCTTCATATTCCATAGTAATTCTATCATCATCATTTGTCATCCCTAATCACTAACTCCTCATCCCTCCTTATTCCTAATCAATCCCTCATTTTCCCTCATCATCCCTATTCACTCCCTCATCAAACCTCATCATTTTGCATTGTATTTAATCGATCATTCATCATCCTTCATTATATTTCATCATCCTTTATCACTCTCTCATCATCCCTCATCACCCATAATTAGTCACTCATTATCCTTCATTCTCCCTAGTCACTTTTTCATTATTCATCATCAAAATACAGTTATAGATACTAATAAGATTAGATACATGTAAGATAAATATGGATAGGATTAGATATATGTATTTAGGATCAAGATATGGATTTGATATTAAATTAGGTAGGGCATATTCAAGTATATAATTCAAGAAAGTATGGAATACTCAAGTAGATAGGGCATGGAGGATAGGTAGGTAGGGAAAACTAAAGTATAAAAAAGTAGGTAGGTTATAATCAAGCTCAAGATATGGCTGAGGTATTTAGGTAGGGCATATTTAAGATCAGGATATGCTTTGGGTATTCAATCAGATAGGGCATACTCAAGTAGGTAAAGTAGGTAGGGCATACTCAATTAGGTAAACTATGAGGCATACTCAATGGTATATATCTATTACATATGTAACATGATTCAAAATTTTATTTTTCATTATATCTTCTAATCCTAAAAGTATAAAAACTAAGTACTTACTAGATTGGATTTTAAAAAACTAACTGTTGTCACTTAAACTTACATCCAGCACACTCTTTTCCTTCACTATCTATATATTCAATGGGAGTGATCAGTTAGAGGGTTCCATGATGCAATATTTCCATGAAAATAACCTTGGTAAGGTTCTTAACTTTTTAGAGACGTTAGAAGTGTATTTAATGATCAAAGAAGAGACCGTAAGGCCTAAATCATGCACCATTGCTCATTTTTCTCTCCTACTGTCTATATGCATAAAATCCTTGATTACAAACAACTATTAAAAAAACAAATAAGTCATATTTGAATGTTAGGAATGATGGACAAATCTTCCTTTTGGAGCTTGATATACTAAAGAGTATATGCTAATATTATTTCAAGATCAAATTGGAAAACAAGGTGGAAAACCATTTCCAAAAGCCTAATGACTGATATAGGGATGTTTTCCCTAAATGAGTAAAACAAAGATCCCAAGGGTTGTTGTTGACCTCTCACAACATGTCTCCTTGAGGTTTTAGGACACATAACATACCAAAATTTTTGCCTCTAGTGAGGAGAAGACTTTTGAAAAACATGGAGGCTAAGGAATTTAGGGTAAGGAGGAAGTTGAAATCCTTAGGAGCACTATAAAACACACTGAGAAATTTTAGTGTCATCTACAAGATTTGGCCTAAAAGGGACCTTATTTAACCAATTAGACATGCGTTGACTATGCCCTATGCTTAAATGACTCAAAATGACCCAAAAATATGTCCAATGACTAAATGTCACCTTAAATAGGTTTAAATTTTGGTTTTAACCCATACTCATATCCCTTGTTTGTACATAGTCTTGGGAAGTGAAAACATAGTTAGTTAGGGTGTTAGGCAGTGAGGTAGAAGGTTAAGGTTTTGATGTTATATTGAGTTTTCAAGGTGAATAGGAGATACAAGGTGGTTTTTTGATTCAAAAACTTTCAAGGATAATCAAAGAATCATCAAGCTAGTTCTAAATATTACCAAAACACCTATAATAGGCTTGGAAAAGAGACACTTACAAGCAAAAAGGATTAGACTTGTGAAACAAGTGTGATCATGTGAAAGAAAAGGAGAATGAGAAAAAAAATATCTATGATGACATTAAAAAACCATGATCAGGGTCTAATACATCCATATAAACCTCAACAAGGGTGTCTCAGCCCATCTACAAGTCAAGTAAGCAAGGTATATGGGGAATAATTTGGAAGCAAAGTTTCTTGGTGCTAAATGACTATGTTGGTGGTGTATGAATTAAAAAAAGTGAAGATTGATCTAAATATAACATAAAAATGTTTTAAAACACTTTTAAAACCTTGTTTTGTGTAAAAAAACTCCAAACATAGTCAAAGTGTCTCTATCTCAATCAAAGTATGAGGCCAGTCTAGCAAAAATGGGGGTGTGTGAATGTTCTAGTAAGAATCACATTGGGAAATTATTTAAATAAGGATTATAGATGGAAAAAAATCACCTTATGGAAAATTTAAGGATAAAAAGTAAAAGGGATTCCCTTCTCAAAGCATTCACAAACCTATACCCTACCTACCCTCACAATTTACCTTATTTAAAGTTTGCCTAGGAAATATGTAAAGATGGAGGTCTTGTGCTTGTAGTTAAACGTTTAAAATTGGTAAAAAGTACCCTTAGGAGTCAAATAATATCATAAAATGATAAATTTTTCAAGGATAATAGTGGAAATTCCCCTATTTTATCTCAGATAGGGGGCACTTTTCCCCTTACATAAACCCTTATTTTCTACTAAAAGGATAAAGGCATGGAAGAAAAGGAAAAAAGAGCTCAAATAAAGGTTTGTATAGATTGATAACACCTAGAAAAACATGATAATTTATGATATAATGTTGGAAGATAGATAGGGTGGTCTAGACAAGGAGGTTTGTAGGTAGGATAACTAAGGAGGATATGAGCCTAAGCCCTCATGAGGGGTCATTTTCAATTTTGACCTTTGCCAAGAATTGTAATGTTTTAGACCATATTAATGAAGTTTTAAATGATATGTAGGAGATATGTCATAAGTTTATAAGTCTAAAAAATAGTTTTCAACCATCAAGTTATAGGCAAACCTATTGGTAAGGTCTAGGCCTAATGCTAAACAAGGATCAATTTCATCTTAAGCTCTTGATAAGATATTATAATGATTGGAGAATGTTTTTAGGGAATATATAGAAGTGTTTCAAAATTTGGGTTATATTATATCCAATAGGAAACCATTTTTTGGCCTAAAAGCTCCCAAACCCAACAAAATGAATGAAAATGGCTCGAGTGGCCAAGTTGAGAAGCTCAGAACTCCCTTGATAATTTTCATGGGACCATGAGCTGATTATAAAATTTAGAGAGGGTAATAAATAATCCATAAGTGGAATTTGATCAGAGGTCTAATGTTTTTTATTTATGAACAAATATTAAGACTTAAAATCACCTCAAAACCCTTACAAACCCTACATAAGGACCCAATTGAGAAAAAAATAAAAAATGAAGCATATATATGGGGTATAAAGTCCATGAAACCAATTTTATTATGTAGAGTACCCTTCAACTATTCTCAAAATGTGACTAAGGTGTTTTAACCTATATGGATAAGGTCAGAAGATGGATATTTTTGACCTTTTTGTGTGTTTTGTAGGCATGGAGATATTTCAAGAGACCAAATCAATTTTGGGGCTGATTTTATGAAATTTAATAAATCATCATTTCAATTTTATCATCCATATAAACTCATAATCCTATTTTCTATCTCTTTTTTTAGCCAGTCTAGTGGGAAGATAGTGAACACTTAGGGAAAGCTGGTGAAACTAAATTTGGAAAGCCTTTTAAGGATAATTTATTGAAAAATATCCTATGGAAACCATTGATACATGTCATCCCTTATTTTTCATGGATCATATTGAATATTTGGAAGGTTTTAGGTTCCATGTGTGAGAGGTGCATGGAGAGAGCTCATTTTGGGACTATCACGGATGATGGTGCATGGCCAAATGATCATGAGTGGTTTAGGAACTAAAAATTTAATGTGATAAATTTTTTGTAACCCCTCATACTCAAATAGATAATAAAACATGATCATTTGTATCGATAAGGTAGTTTTTGAAGGTAAATCATGAGGGGCAATTTTCTATGCAAGGAAAGGAGTTTCTTAACCACTTTAAAGGTCTTGGATGATTGGATATGATATTTTAAACTCATGTTAATACATATATCACCCCATATATCTCTCTCATGCAAAAATAACTAATATTCATAGTTATGACAAGTGTCTCTATGACTCTTAGACTCCCCCTCTTTTTTTCTTCTCACTTCTTCTATAAATTGAGCCTTTTGGCTATTGAAGACATCTATCCACCTTGGTACGGAAAATACATACCAAATTTTTTCCTTGAATCATTAAATACAAGTGTTTTTACCTCATTAAATATTTCACTAAGTGTACATGATAGTTGTTATTCTTCTGCAAGTGTAGTTTCATTTACCTTTATATGTTGCTCCTATTAAGACCTAGTGTTTTCGTGATCTCTCTTTTACAAGTCAAAAAAAAGTGCCTAATGAGATTGCCAATGTAGTGAGTATTATATTAATTATAATATATTATAATTCCTATTGTATAATTCCTCTTATCCTATGCTATCTCCAAGACCCCATGTCAAAGCATTGATGTGAGAGGGAAGATTGGCATTGGATGAAGTGTATATGCAACTTATCCTTGGTTCAAAGTTCATGTTAAAGGGTGTGAGTAGATAAAATATTTGGTGTATCACCTCCCATATACTAGGTTTATTTTCATGTTATTCTTACCCCTTTTCATCCCCCTATGTGTTGCTAGTAGGATATGAGCTTTAGTGATGCATCAAGGGGAAATAGCCCCTAATCTAGAGTTCCACCTCCTAATAGGGATACCCATAGCCCTTTGGTGGTTTAATTATCTCAATTAAACAAGGATATATTTTTCATCTCCTCACTAGGTGTAGGTTCAACTGAGAATATTTTTTGGCATGCTTGGTGGGACAAGAGGTCCATTCCTTGAGAGGTTTTGGTGTTCTTCTCAAGATACCAGCTTTTGGAGGCAAATTTGACTAAACACCAATGGTGAATCCACATGTGAATATATTTTTAAAGCATCCCCGGTATTATTATTGAAGTTTTTTTCTTGTTCTACACACTTCTCACAAGTCTCATGGATTATTTTGATGTTGAATTTATCCTAACACAAGAGGTTGAAACTTACCCTACTTTACCTATTCCTCCTTAATATGAGCAAGTCCTTATTTAACCTTGTCATGAGACATATGTTGAATATAATTAGTAATATCCATATTATCATTCATGTATTCCACCTATTTCTCCTCCAAGTCATACCATTCCTGCTTTAAAAAAAAATCTTATTGGCTACCAAGACTACATGTTAGACCTTGACACTAGATATGGTTGTGGTCAAGTCATTCCTCATTTTTGTATTAGGAGTGTAAGGGATGATTTGAAATAAGTAAAAAAGATTAGATACCTATATAGGGGGATAATTAGACAAATATTACCTAGGAGATGCTTGATGTTTGTGTCCTATTTTTCCATCTAGAGGAGAGATTGAGAGCTCATGAATCAGCTCTATCTTGGTAGCATCAAAGTGCCCTAAGTTATTTTTCCATTCCCCAAAGATTCCCTTCTTATAAATCCATTAAATAAATTAGTCAATGGAAGGAGGATATCATTTTTGAGAAGGTGGATACATTTGGAGAATATGGTGAGAAATAAAGTTTGGGTTTTGAAGCTCATCTTGAAAGGGAGCTTGAATTGGCCAATCATATTTTAAGACAATCATTCATGGAAATAGAAGGTGAACTCTCAAAGCCTAATTCTCCAAGTTGCCATCAATTTTCCAAGCCCAAAGAAACTTCAAGTTTTATAAACCTATCATTCACCTCTTCATTATCATCTCAGCCCCATGAAAACATATCTATGACTACCTTTTGAAGATGTAAAGAGGTGTTGGTAGCTTGTAAAAAAATGAAAAAATAATGCTTAGGTGGATAATTTGTTAGGGGAGAGAAACCTAAAATCATTAAACTCCCTTCCACCCCTCTTAAAGAAGCCATTGAACCCATTCCCCCTTTTAACTGATCAAGGTTTCCCTTATAATGATGAGAATTGCATGGCTACTTGGGAATCCCCTTTGGCTAAACTTCCTATTTTTGAGGTGCCTAATGTTGACATCACTAAGAAGGAGGATGAGATTCAAATATCATATTTTATTGAAGATGAAGAGGGACTGATTTCTAATAATGAGATATTAGGTTGTGAAGATGAAGAAGAAGATCCTCCTTGTGTTGAAGAAGAGGTATTGAAAGAGGTTCTTTTGGACTCCAAATAAGAAGAGAAAAAGGTATTTTTTGTTCCTCCTTTTCATGAGGCATACTAGTCAAAAGATGATGATCTATGGTAGATATTTGATATCATATGTAGTGAATTTGAATCCCTTAAAAAGCCTACAAGTTATTTGGAGTTGACCTCTAGCCATGACAAACAAGAGGGTGTGTCTCAAAAGGAAGACATGTGGAATACCTATGTACAAATGTTCAAGGAGTATGAGGAATGTGAGAAGACTAAACTCATAAAAAAATAAGTCCAAGATGTTAAAAAGTAGGTATGTGTTAAGGAGCATCATCATCAAGAGAGTCCAAATTATGATGGATCAATCAATGATGATCTTGGACCTTTTGAAGATGATTTGAAGTTTAATTCTATAACCACCTATGAAGTTGCCTCCACCAAATTCAAATAGGAATGTGAGAAAGAAACACTTTCAAATGGTCGTGACATAATGTTCCTTGAAGAGTTTGAAGAGATTGTAACTATTCAGAAGGATGATGAGATCCTTCAAGAGGATATTGATTTTCAACAAGCTATCCCATTCATTGATATGCAAATTTGTCATAAGGAGATGAAAGGATAGCAATATGAAGCATGTTTCAAGGTTCAAGAGGACCTTATCTACTTTGGAAACTTGTGGGAGGTGACTCCATCAGATGATGTCCAAAGTCAAGGAGCAAAAAGAAAACATGAGTTCTCTAGCACCACATCCAAGAAGAAGCATGCTTGGCATCCTCATTCATATAGTGAGGAAGGAGATTAAAATTACTTCCATTTTTATCTAGGAAGGGAGGTATGATCAAGTTTAATGTACATAATTTTTTTACTTTTATTTATGTCTTGTGTTCCCTAAGTGCTTAGTAGCACAAGTGTCTTTTATTTTGTGTGTTTGCTTTGGTCTTGTTGTGTGTTTTCCTTTCCTTTGTGTGTTTTAAGGTAAGTCAAATATATTTTTGGTCAATTCAAGGTCTGGTATTACTTTTTATAAGTGCATTTTGACTCCCTTTACCCAATGTATTGGATAAGGCTACTAGTCCTTAACATAAGCAAGCATGTTACCCATATGAGTTACCAAAATGTTGACCATATTTGACTTCTAGTCAAACTGGGTAAACCCCTACTCTTTTTAAATTTTTAATAAGGTTCCCATGTGTTATATAAGGTGTCATGTTGGTCTATCATCTTACTTATCCTTTCTCTAGTCCTTGTTGAAGCCCACCCTCCTTGTACTAGTCTAGTTAACCAAAGTCAAAGTTAGTCAACCCTAGTTAAACTTAGTAAAAGGATAAATTTATGTTGGATATATCTTAATATGGTTTTTGAAATGTTTCAAGGTGTCTTAAAGTCATAAATTGATCACTTTCTATGTTTCATATTTAAAAAGGGTCATTGCACCACATTTTAAGCCTATTAAATGACTTGTACAGATGATGGAGTTAGAAAATTTGTCACCAAAGTGGATATCAACGTGGAAGAGGTCAGGATCAGTTAGAAAGTGGTTAGTTTTAGTTATATGCAAAATGGGGGAGTTTCTCCTTAATTTTAGGCCCTTTTAGGCACTAGAATGGAATGGATGATCTCCCTTGTAGCTAAAAACGTGGGTAGGATACCTATTCACCTCCATACACTCTTTTCCATGCTTTGTTTTTAAGGAGGATGTAAAAAGTTTTAGTTTTTCTTCTATTTCTTCTATTTTCTCTTTGCAAGCCAAGGAAGTCCATTTTCAAGCACTTGGTATGGGCCGTATAGTTAGAGTTGGGAAGAATGGTCTTTATGGGTGAAATGTCTCTAAGTGTACTTCACTTTTATGGAAAGAGTTCTCAGATTGATATTTTTTCCTTTTTTGAACCATTCTAATACCTTAGGCAACTTTTAATGCACTTGCAACCATGAAGGGATCACTATTTGTACTTGTCTTAGATTTCTTTGCTTTGGTTTGATGGTTTTGTTTATTTCAAGTGTTTCTCAAGGTTATATAATGCCTATCCAAAGGTTTTTCATGATTCTATTAGATTTGGAAGTCTAAGAAAGCCTTTTCTAGGCTTGTTCTTGCTCTAGACCATTTTTTTGCCTTTGCTCAAAGATATGCACCTACAAGTGCCCTGAATGGAAGTTTCCGATGTTAATATCAGGCATAAAATGTATCTCAAAGTTTTTAAGGTTATTAAATATATAGTTGATGACCAAGGTATGAATCTTGAAGACCAAATCATTCACCCTACCCACTCTTTTCCTTCACTATCTGCATATTCAAAGGAAGTGATCAGTTAGAGGGTTGCATGATGTCATATTGCCTTAAAAATAACCTTGGTAAGGTTTTAAAATTCTTGGAGACATTAAAATTGTATCTGTTGATCAAAGAAGAGACCATAAGGCCTAAATCATGCACCATTGCTCATTTTTCTCTCCTACTATCTATATGCACAAAATCTTTGCCCACAAACAACCAATAGAGAAGCAAAGAAGTCATATTAGAATGTTAGGACTAATGGATGAATCCTCCTTTTGGATATTTATATAATAAAGAGTCTATGATAAGCTTATTTCAAGATCAAATTGGAAAACAATGTGGAAAATTATTTCCAAAAGCCTAATGACTGATACAAGGATGTTTTTCCTGAATGAGCAAAATAGAGATCCCAAAGGTTGTTGTTGAACTCTCACAACATGTCTACTTAATGTCTTAGGACACATAAATTACTAATATTTTTTCCTCTAGTGAGGAGAAGAGTTGTGAAAAAAATGGAGGCTAAGGGATCCAATGTAAGGAGGAAGTTGAAAGCCTTAGGAACACTCCAAAACACATTAAGAAGTTTCAGTGTCATCTATAAGATTTGGCCTAAAAGGGACCTTATTTAACCAATAATTCATACTTTGACTATTAACTATGCTTAAATTACTCTAAATGACCCAAAAATACATCCAATGACTAAAGGTCACCTTAACAAGGGTTAAATCTAGTTTCTACCACATACTCATATCCCATGTCTCTACACAGGCTCAGGAAGTGAAACACAATTAGTGAGGGTGTCAGGTAGTGAGTTAGAAGGTTAAGATTTTGAAATTACCTTAAGTTTTCAAGGTGAATTGGGGATACAAGATTGTTTTGTGATTCAAAACTTATAAGGATAATCAAAGCATTATCAAGCTAGTTCTAAATATCACCAAAACACCTATGACAGGCCTAAGAAAGAGACACTTATAGGCAGAAAGGACTGGACTTATGAAAAAAGTGTGATCATGTGCAATAAAATGAGAATTATAAATAAAATATATCTAATTACATAAAAAAACCATGATCAAGCTCTAATAAATCCATATCAGCCTCAACAAGGGTGTCCCAGTTCATCTACAGGTTAGGTAAGTAGGGTATATGGGTAGTAATTTGGAAACAAAGTTTCTTGGTGATAAATAAATGTGTTAGTGGAGTATGAATTATAAAAATATAAGATTGATATAAATATAAACTCATCATGTCTTAAAACACTTTTCAAACCCTGTTTTGTGGCAAACAACCTCCAAATACAGTCAAAGTGTTTCTATCTCAGTCAAAACATGAGGCCAATCTAGCAAAAATGGGGTGTGTGAATGTTCTGTAAAGATAAAATTGAGAAATGATTGAAATAAGCTTTAGATATGGAACAAAATCACCTCATGTAAATCATTTAAGGAGACAAATTAAAAGGGATTCCCTTCTCAAAGCATTCACAAACCTATACCCTGCCTACCCTCACAGTCTACCTTGTTCAAAGTCTACCTAAGAAATATGTAAAGAAGGAGGTCTTATGATTGGATTTAAAGGTTGAAAATTGGTAAAAATTACCCTTATGAGTATACCAATTTCCTCAAATTATCAATTTATCAAGGATAATAGGGGAAATGACCCCTATTTTGTCTCAAATAGGGGGCACTTTTCCCCTTACATAAACCCTTATTTTCTATTCAAAGGATAAAGAAATGGACTAGAAGGAAAAGAGAGATAAAATGAAGGTTTGTATATATATATATATATATATATATATATATATATATATATATATATCACACCAGAATAAACATGATAAGTCATGCTATAATTTTGGAAGATAGATATGGTAGTCTAGATAAGGAGGTTTGTAGGCAAGGTAGCTAAGCAACATATGAGCCTAAGCCCTCATGAGGGGCCATTTTTAATTTTAACCCTTAAACATATTAATGGACATTTAAAGTATATGTAGTAGCTATATCAGAAGTGTATAAGGCTAAAAAATCATTTTCAACCATCTAGTTACAAGCAGACTTATTGACAAGGTCTAGACCTAATGCCAAACAAGGGTCAGGTTTCATCTTAAGCTCTTGATAAGCTATTAAAATGATTGGAGAATGTTTTTAGGGAATATATATAAGTATTTAAACGTTTGGTTTGTATGATATCTACTAGGAAACCATTTTTTGGCCTAAAAGATCCCAGATCCCACAAAATGAATGAAAATAGCTTGAGTGGCCAAGTTGAGAAGCTCAAAACTCTGTTGATAGTTTTCATGGGACCCTAATGTTATTATAAAAGTTAGATAGGGTCCTCTATAATCCCTTTATTTCATTTGATTAGAGTTATAATTTTTTTCTTTATAAACAAATGTTAAGACCCAAATTCACCTCAAAACCCTTACGAACCATAAATAAGGACTAGATTGGGAAAAGAAGGAAAATGAAGAACCCACACAGGAGGTGGAAAGGCCATGAAATAACTTTTATTATGTATATGACCATTTATGCATTCTCCACATGTGATTTAGGTGTACAACCTATACGAATAATGTTAGAACATGGCTTTTTTTCACATTTTTATGTGTTTTATAGGCATGGAGAAATTTCAAGAGTCTAAATAAATTTTGGGGGAGAGTTTAGGACTTTTATAATCCTAATTTCCATTTTATTATACATCTAAACTCCTAAGCCTATCTACTATCTCTTTCATTTCAGCCAGTCTAGTGGGTAGATAGTGAACACTTAAGAAAAAGTGGTGAAACTCAATTTTGAAAGCCTTTTAAGGATAATTTATTGAAAATTATGTTATGGACACCATTAAAACATTTAGACTGAAAATTTGGAAGGTTTTAGGTTCCAGGTGTGAGAGGTGCATGGAGAGAGCTCATTTTGGGACTATCATGGATGATGGTGCATGGTTAGATGATAATGTATGGTTTAGGACCCCAAAAATACATGTGAGGGCTTGTTTTTAACCCCTCATACTAAATTACATCATCAAGCCTGATAATTTGTAGTGATAAGGTAGTTTTGGAAGGCAAATCATGAGGGGCAATTTTTTTTGCAAGGAATGGAGTTTCTTCACCACTTTATAGGTCTTGGATGATTTGAGATTATATTTGTAACTATTTTTACTACATGGATCACCCCATATCTCTCTCACATGAAAAGATAACTAATCATTTTAGTTGTGACAAGTGTTTCTATGACTCTTAGACTCCCCCTCTCTCTCTCTTCTCACATCTTTTATAAATTGAGCCTTTTTGGCTATTGTAGGAATCTATCCACCTTTGTATGGTGAATATATACCAAATTGTTTCCTTGAATCAATAAATATAATTAGTTTTACCTCATTTAATATTTCACTAAGTTTACATGATATTTTTTAGTATTGTGCAAGTATAGTTTCATTTACCTTCACATGTTGCTCCTATTAGCACCTAGTGTTTTTGTGATCTCTCTTTTGCAGGTCAACAAGAAGTGACTAATGATATTGTAAGTATAATGAGTAGTATATTCAATATAGTATATTATAATTCCTATTTTCTATGTCCTCATATCCTATGCTATCTCCAAGACCCCATGTTGAAGTATTGATGTGAGAGGGAAGATTGGCATTAGATGAAGTTTATATGCAACTTGTCCTTAGTTCAAAGTGCATGTTAAATGGTGTGATTAGATAAATTTTTTGGTGTATCACCTCCAATATAATATGTTTATTTTAATTTTATTCTTATCCCTTTTCATCCCCCAAGTGTTGGTAGTAGGATATGAGCTTTAGTGATGCATCAAGGGGAGCTAGCCCCTAATCTAGAGATCCACCTCCTAATAGGGATACCAACAACCCTGAGGTGGTTCAATTGTGTCACTTGAATGAGGAGAAATTTGTCATATCCTCACTAGGTGTTGGTTCAAGTGACAACATTAACTTCTAAATGGTAACTCCTACACCTCTAAAATTGACTTTAGAAGATGCAAAGTGGCCCTAATTTGGTAATTTTAGTAAAATAAATTTAAAGTATAAGAATATAAAATATAATTTAAATTAAATTTAAAATTAATTACTTTTATATAATATAAATTAAATGTAAACTTAATTAAAATTATTTTACTAAATATATCCTAATACAAATACAAGCAAATTGGAAAAAAATAAAAACCATCTTACCAAATTTGCATATGACCTTTCTAATTTATAGGGTGTATGCCCTTTCCTTTAAATTGTTTTAAATATTTGCATTTACTTATTAAAAAATGTCTTTCAAAGGGTGTACCCCATTTGGAAGACATGTTTTATAGGTAAATGGGCATAAAATGTCTTTCAAATGGTGTACGAAATTTCAACATTTCAATGTTTGACTTTCAATTTTTCAATCCAAAATTTCTTTGGCTATAGGCTTGGGAAGGTATGAACCTAGCCTAAGAACAACCATGGAGTAACTCACATGGTTTTTAGGAAATTTAGGACTATTTTTCATCTTTGTCTACATATACAATCAGGGAAATTTTATTATTTAAAAAAAAACATTATATGAGTTTATAAAGGGGGAAACCTAGTTTTTGAATATATGCATGCATGTGTGCGTGTGTGTGTGCGTGCGTGCGTGCGTGTGCGTGTGTGTGTGTGTGTGTGTGTGTGTGTGTGTGTGTGTGTGTGTGTGTGTGTGTGTGTGTGTGTGTGTGTGTGTGTGTGTGTGTGTGTGTGTGTGTGTGTGTGTGTGTGTGTGTGTGTGTGTGTAACTATTATGTATAATTATTACTTAATTTGTACACAACATATCTCATTTGTGTGTGTGTGTGTGTGTGTGTGTGTGTGTGTGTTAAACTATTATGTATAATTATTACTTAATTTTTACACAACATATCTCATTATGGATTGTATAAATATAATTAAAAATACCTTTATAATTTTATGACCATTAATCAAAATTTCATAAAAAATATACCTACCCAATCTACTTATCACTGGTTATGCTTTAAAAAAATAATTTTCAAGAAGTTAAAGTAAAAATTTGTATTCATACACTTATATTTCTAATTATCTAGCTATCTTGACATGTAAAATCATATATATATTAAAAAATTAATAAAAAATATCTCGAATGATCTTCAACATTTCATCTATCCATAAATGAAACTTTATATGATAATTCATTTGTTTAGTCAAAAAAGTGTGTCTGTACACATGCATTATCCTTATATTTTCACCAAAAAAATGTCAATACATTATCATAAATGTAGCAATTTCACACATTTTTATCATCTAAGTATTATAAAAAATTTATAAACTACATTTAGAATGCTACAATTCATATTCTTACATTATTGTCAAATTATTTTTCCAAGTTTCTCTAAAACTCTCCCCAAGTTCAGCTATTGTTATTTTAATTAAAAAATGTGTCCCTTTAATTCCCCTCCCCCCTCCATGCCCCCCTCTCCCCCAACCCATGCCCCATGTCCCTCCTTTTATCCTCCATTAATTTTAATCTACCCATGGATATATGTTATTATACTAAAATGTGACATTGATACATATGGATAATATGGACTAGTTTTCACTTGTTATATGATTTATTGATGTTGTTACTCTATTACATGATAGGTTAGTTTGTTATTATCTATTTGTGTGTGGTATTTAGCCTTGTTTGGTGTGATAAATTTATGTTTATTTTTATGACATCATTTTATCCCTTACATTTGGTCCTTGGCCTTATTTAATGTAGAATATTTAATACATTGTTTGTGATATCTTTATGTCCCTTTTATGTGAACATTGGCCTTATTTTTATGACATACTCATATCCCTTGTATGTATACCTTGTCCTTTTGCATGAAAATAATTCTTAAGCTTGCTGAGATTGAGTGGTGTCATAATCTATATCATGTATATTTATTGTGTAGCTTTATTTTTTAATTATTTTATGATGATTACTATTGTGTGTTCCAATGATACATATATATAGACATGACATGTATCTTCCCTATAATACATATGTTACATACATCCAATGATCTATATATGCATTACTATCATGACACACTCTCAACATGTTCACACATGGCATGACACAGTTAAATATTATTTTGAGATGAGTAGATTGCATGAAACATCCATCATCTCAAAAGGGGGGCATTACAATGGGTTTATATTAGAGACATAAACCTCCATGAATAGAAGTTCAATTTTTAAAAATTTAGAATACTTTAAATATCAGACGAGTTAAGTCACATGATAAATATCAAAACATCAGTCTAGATAATGTACTAACTTTACAAAGACCTAAGTATATATTCATACATAATTAAATGCATATGCATTGGAATATATACATAATTTATAAGAAAAATAATTATAGGTTTTGATATATACATACATTTGAGATATATGTTCTTGATGGTGTTTATAAGAGTCTGAGTATGATTATCACAATCAAAGAGTTGAATACATAATAATCATAGAGAAAAAATAATATTTTATTCAACATTTATCAGAATAATACATGGGCTATTAAATAGCCAAGATGATTTACCAACTTCCTATAAAATAGGAAAGATAACAAATAAATAACTCATTAATAGAGATATGGGTATAACAAGAATATATTGTTTCCATTAACAATTTATTTTACTAACCAACTAATCTATCTATGTGAGTTGTAAATCACTCACACATTATCTATTTACCTCTTGATAAATAATGAATGTAACTACTAATGTAAAATTTAATCCCTAACACACCTCTATGCCCCCCCCTGTGCCCCCACTTTTTACATGGTTCAAAAATATTCACACTCTCACTTGTAGTATGCTCATCCCTTGTAGCGTGCCCTATGTGGCTCATGGCCTTGATATAAAGAGAGCCTCACTCCTCCCATGGTTTTAAAGTTTTACCATAAACCTTGACATGAAAAATAACCTCCTTTTATCTATTGTTAACCTCATGTGGTTTTTTGGATCTCTACCACAAACCCTTTCAAGATCCATGAACTAACTTACATTGGTGCTTTCTGTCCTTTCACAATGTTTTCACATCAGGGAATTGTGTTTAGAATTTACACAAAAAATAAATTACATGGATAGGCATTATTCTTCTATTCTTATTTTGTAAATGCATAATAAAAATTATGAAAAATAAAACACACTAAATGTCACCAAAACATTGGTGCGGCCCCATCATTGGTGATTAATAAGAGGTCATTGAAAGACCTCCAACCTCCTATGACTCAATCTTTCATTATATGAAGTTTACTTAGTTGATATGTCGATGTAGCTTAGATTCATATTGATTTGAAGGGAATAGAGTCCCCCCAACAAGATTTATATTTTTGACATTTGACTTAGGACGTCAGGGTCACCCAAAAATGCGTCTGTAAGGCAATTTTTTTTTTATTTTTACAATTTTTTTATTTTTGAGACTTTTGACACTTGATAAAGACTCAACAATGACATAATGTCTTTTTGAAAAACAAAACATGACACATATTATCATAATGACTCATATATAATTTTGAATCATTTTTTACTTTTTAACATAAAAGAATATGATTCTATAGACAATACCTTAATAAATGACTTGACAAGACTACAAAAACTTTTTGACTTAATATTGAAGAATTAAAATAAACTAACCCAAAAAAAACTTAATAAATAAAAACAACCTAACATTATAGATTAAATCGAAACATATATAATCTAAAATGACAAAACAAAATTTTTTAAAAGACGTTGACACTCTTAAATATAAAATTGACTGATAAAATAAAAACACTATAGAAAAATGCCAAATTATACAATGAAAGTTTTGGCATATATTATAATTTGACATTTTAAAAACACTTGTTTGAATATTTAAAAACTTAGACCAAGATAAAATAGTGAAAGACTATTAATAACTTACCAAAAATGATGACACTACCAAACTAGACCAAAACCTATTTTGAAAAAACATGGGATCTTCATTGAAGACAATTTGCATGAAAAGAGTGTGATACCTCCTAAGCTACATGGAAAGAGTGATTAGAAGAACTTGGATTGCATGAACATAATAGACACAAGAATAATGATGACGTATGGATAGATTAAATTCTATTGAGTGAAGCTTATATATAGGTGAGTGGAAGGAGTTTGATAGTAGTGGATGAAAATTTATTGAATCTTCATGCCTTCATGGTGATATATAATTCCGATAAAAGATAATAAATAAGTTCATCCCTCATCAATATGTCTTCTTCTAAAATATGATGCACAGAGTTACTGAAAATAGAATTGCATACATCTACAATCAGAGATGGAAAGAAGAATAATTATCAATGCAGATCTAAACTGTGCAGGGGAAGAGTATAATAATGCCTAGGAAAATGACTTGAGGAGTGGAAAATTCAATGAATGAGGAATTTAATTGTTTTTGTAATAAATTATCGAATGCATGAATAAATCTAAATCCCATATGATGCACAGTTGTCTATGTCACCTTTGATTATTAATGTCTCCTTTACTTAGTTCTCGTAGAAGAAATAGATAGAGAAAAGATCTTATGGTTTGGAAAAATTATCAACACTATCTATGCTTTGGAAAAATTGTGGATATAACACCAAGAGTTTGAGATAAAGAAGTAGATGTTTCTCATAAACTGACAAATAGAAAATAAAATTTGTACTTTTCTTTAAAATCTCCGTGAGATAGCTTCAACGTAAATCTTATAGGTCCAACCTCCTTATCATTTGCTAAAATCCTTATTCATAGGGGCAATGCAGTAGTAGTAGGGGAACTTCCCCTTGATATATTTAATAGGCCATTGACCCACTCTAATACTAGATGATGGGGTTTATCAGAGTCTGAGTATGATTATCAAAATCAAAGAGATGAACACATAATAATCATAGAGAGAGAAAAATATCATATCCAACATATATCAGAATAATACATGGGCTATTAAATAGCCAATATGATTTACTAGATTCCTATAAAATTAGAAGGCTAACAAATAATTAACCTATTAATAGAGATACATGTATAACAAGAATATATTCTTTCCATAAACAATATATTTTGCTAACCAACTAATCTATCTACATGAGTTGTAACTCACTCACACAATATCTATTTACCTCTTGGTAAATACTGAATGTAACTGCAAATGTAAAATCTAATCCCTAATAGTTCTCAGGTTCAATATGTAGATGCATAACACTCTATATCAATTAGTATATATTTAGGGGGAATGATACTAGTTTATGTACCTATACACACTTTAAAATTAATGAGCCATGATATTAATTTATGGACATATGTACTATGAAAGTTTAAAATTGGAAAAAAAATGTAAGGGGGCATGATACTGATTCATGCACATTTATTCAATTTAATGTAAACACTATCATAAATGATCATTTTCATAAGCACTTTTTTTAATACTCATTGAGTAGTGAGGAACCTTGAATTTATAAATCCATATACAATGGTTGACTCACATTTTTAAAGGTAATTTACATTGAGGTTTAGTGATGTTCAATGACCATGAAATTACTTCTATCAAACCTATAATATACTTCTCTCCACATATATGAGGATTGGGATATATTTTATTCCCAAACCAAGGACTCGCATAGCTCCATAGATTTTGGGCAAAACCACCACAAGTCTCCATGTGTTTCAAAAAATAAAAATAATTCTCTAATGCTTCAACAAGGAAGCATCATCATTAATATCCTTCAAGGGAAACATGGTTTTCCATAAAACATATATGTATTCCTTCCTTATACTTTTAATTATAGTATTTCAAATTAACATTTCAAATTTTAATTAATGTGAATTGAATAATATATGTTTGCTGTCAATTTTTATATTAAATGACCTGCATGAGTATAGTTTCCTACCAAAGACAAAGTATGTTGTACATAATTTGGAATACATTTTCCTTTTAATCTAATAATTATATTATAATATAAGAAAATGGGATAATTTTTATATATTATAATTTGGTATTGACAAGATTGACATACATTTATCATGTATGACTTGCATGCACAAGTATGATCCTTACCTACCATTCTCTCACACCTACATGCTACCTTATGATTTAAAATATTCCATTAAGATATTAAAAACATATAGGAACCTCAATGTCTATTTAAAACTTGAAAATAATCCTACACAAACATTCCAAGATACTTAGTTTAATTCTCCTATGCACAAGTTAGTAATGCCACACTAGGTTAGTATCACTAGTCAATACTAACTTGAGCCTAACATTACCAACTCTCTCATAGAAATAAATAATTTATAAAACAAAATATTTTATTAGGGTTAGCCCATCTATGTAGCATGTTTTTGGCATGATAAATTACCATTAGGATTTTTTGAGGTCAACATACCCCCATTTTTTGAAAATTGGGACCCTTGAGATACATTGAACTTAACACTAAAAGCATGGATTGTTTTGAACATTATTAGAGTTTGAATATAATCCTTTATGATAAAGTTGGCTTAATGGTTTGTAATTATGATTTAAGATTGCCTAATGTTATTAATGTTTCCTTTCATGTAATAAGTTACAAGTTTCATGGAGCCCTTATGAATGGATCATACTTAGATCCTCACTGTTTATCTTCATACAAGTTTTTATTAGACTTTGATCTAAAGAGTCTTGCTATTGTATACATCAATGAAACCTTCCTTTCAGCAAAACCTAACTTAAACCCCTGGTTCAAATTCAAATATTGGTAGGAAGACTTTTGGTAGGAATATTTTAAATTTATTTTGGACTTAAGCCCCAATTTTCATGTTAAGGACTGCTTGTGTTTCTTAACATGACCAAACCTTAACCTAAAAATTATGCTTAGTCCCCTTTATTTTCCCCTTTCTTTGTTCCTTATATTTCTAACATAGTCTAACTTTCATATTGGTAAGGTCATTTTAAATTTTCTAGCATGGCCCCCTTTTTTACCTTCTTAGCCTAAAATCTTAATTCTAAGGCCCCATTCAAGTTTGTCAACATGAACGAGACCTTAGACTTAACACTTTAGCCTATGTTTTTATTTCTGAGTCTTAAATTAAATACCTTGCTTCTTTGTAGATCTAACAGTCTGTGGCTCATCGTGAGTGGATAATTTGATGGAGTGAAGAAAGCTTGACAAACTTGAGCATTTGATCCTTTGGACCAATAAATTGTGAGCATCTAGATCATGATCGATGGATCGTACCTTATCAAGACCAAGGATCCAATAGAGTGAATGCAGTGATGAAAAGTCAAAAGGTGCAAGAATCCCCATAGAGATGACACATGGTGCTTCCACATATGAAGATTAACGTTAAAAAAACCCCAAACTAATGGCATACAACTTCTTGGATCATGATTTATAGCTATCACTTCATCATTTATTTTGATCCAAAATCTATGGAATGTTGAATTTCATGAGAATATATTTGATGTTCTCATGAATGTCATTTGATGTCCATGAGGCCATCATTGACATATGTGAGGCTATTATTGACATCCATGAGGCCATCATTGATGTATGTGAGGCCATCAAAAATCAAGCTCATCTAACATTTTATCTAGAAAAATAGAGGCATTTTATATCATTTGAAGGGGCCACTTTATATCAAGTTTTGAAACATAGCATAAAATGCTTTAACATAAGTCTAGGGAAGGTTTTTTAACATGAACTAAACTTAGATTAAAATATTTTAGCCTAAGTTACTTTCTATAGTCATGTACTGATTAAATCTCACACGTCTTGTAGGATCAACAACTCATGCTTCATCAGGATCAGATGATCTAAATGAACAAAATCATCAATGAATATTCAACAGAGTTTCAAGAGCCCATGGGCTCAACATATGGCAAATGTGCATTCAATATAAAACTAGCATAGAATATGAATCTTAGAAATATTGCGAGGGTGACAAGTGGCACTACTATGAGGCTCAATACAAAGACAACTAATAATAGGCTAGATCTTTGATTGTGATCAATGACCTATACTGATACATGGGCAATGATCAAATGGTGCAAAATAAAAGGACAAATTTTAAATAACTAGTGCTTTAAAAGAATTTATAAAAAAATCCATAAAACTACCAGATAGACACCAAATAAGTGCCATACAAGCACAAAGTGACAAAAATGAAGATCTTGTGTGCTTGAAAATATAACCATATAAAGGAAAAGGTCAAAATCAAATCTAAATAATGAATGAGCCTAAGTACGAATAAGCCATCACCATTAAAGCTTCAAAAGACCTAAAAAATTCATAAAAGGACCTAATTCAAGATCAAATTAATCACAGTCAATATGAAAGGATTTCAATTGTGATTTGAGTGAGAAGAATTAACCTAGAGACCATTTACAACACAACAGTAAATAATTTGCAATCTTGAAAACCATGGTATCTCAAAGGCAACAATAAAGGGATGAGATAGAGTTGTATCTATCTACATTCATGAAGGATAAGAAATTAACACACAAGGCTACTTTGGTGACACAAGAGATAAAAAATAAAATCTAAGGCCAGTCTAGGGCAAACAATAATAGGATCCTGGATATGATCTTCAATGTAGGTGAAAGGATCACTGAGGCCAAAAGCATCAAAGAAGCCATGGCTAGAAATGATAGGGAGTTGAATGATCTAGATGACAAGGAAGAAGAATGTCTCTTAAGGTTAGCTATGGATTTGGGACTTGTTAATGAGGAGTATCAAAAGGATATGAATATCCTTCAGTAGCAACAAACAAGTTCTCAGGTGCAGGGCCCACCAACCAGCTAAATAATATTCCAATTTTGTATACCATTGTAGCATTTTAGAAGTGGAATATTATTCTGTAAAGGAATATGATAGTTTTTTAACATGTTTACCTCTAGGTTAGTTTATTTTAGAAAAGCAAGTATATTGTAAAACTTGGTAGAAAAAGGACAACTATCTTTACTTCTTGTACATTTGTATATTCCAACTGATTGGTACACTTCCCGGTCCTTCTATAAAAGGTAGTACTACTATTTTATAAAAGGGGGGAGTTTTTAGAGCTAAAATTACTTTGTAAACTTGAATAAAGCAATAAAAGTAAGGAATTTTATAAAGATTGTCCAATATTTGTTTATGTGTTTGCTTATATGACTTCTCTCTCATTTGATTGTTCTAATTTTTAGATTTGAGTGGTTCTTATGTCTTCTTGGTGTGCACCTTTGATTGTAAAGTTATTAACTTGTGCCAATTATAGGTTGACTAAAAGTTCTTAGGTTCATTTTATTTTTTTGCTCTTCTTACATTTGGGCCAATGTTTTTTGCTTGCAAGAGTAAATATTTAAAGTGTGCCTAGTTCTTATCTACATCTTTTCATACCTTCCTTAGAAGTTTCCCTAATGTGTGATGTAATTTGGAATAAGCTATTTCACTTCACATGTTGAATTTAAGTGCATTCTTGGATGAAATTTTAAATTTTTCATTATGTTTGGAATGAAGATCAATAATATCTCTTTTTGCCCTACCCATTTTTTGCTAATTTTTTGACCTACATCACCTTCGTTTATCTTGTCATTCACTGATTCTTTGCATAGTTACTGAATATTCTATATAGATTTGTTGTTTGGTCATGGTGGTTCCCAACCACCACTTAATATAAATATTGTGAAATAGTCACTTGTTCTACTTATATTCCACCAATAGGTAATAGTATTATCACAACCTGCAACTCATGAATTGTATTCTTAAAAATTAAAAAAAGAGAAGTGTTTATTAATAATCTAAAAACCTATGGTACATATTTAGGCATCAATAATAGGAGATTTTCTAGCACTAGAAGGAGGGACCTCTAAAACTCTTTGTGAATTTATAGGATCTTTGTTGGTTTTAGTGTATTTTGATCAAAGATCACTCTATTATTTACATGTTTGTGTTTTTTTAGCATAATTGTGTTAAGGTTGGTGATATTCATGGTTTTAGACTGATCTTTGGGCTTATTTAGACAAAGATTGACATTCTTTGAATACATATGCTTAGTTATGGTAAAGATAGATTTAGATGTATGAACCCAACCAGTTTGAGGTTAACAATAGCTATTTTGATCAAAGATTCATAAATGCTTTGAAAAATTGAGTTTATTTGGACTTGAACATGTAAAAATCATTCATACTAATGTATGTCGACACCTCTTTGAGCTAACTTAGTTAAAGAGTGATGTCCTTTATTGTTCTTTATATGAATCTCTGCAAAATTTGCTTAATGTACAAATCTAACCATTTTTCTTTGTAAAGATTGATTTGACACATTATATTTCAATCAAGATTCAAAGTCCTTAAGTTGGAATTATAAAAATGAGACTGAGGTGAGTGAAAATCCTCAGGCTCCCAATCTACTTCATCAGTTCAAGATACTCATGTATTCAAGGTATGGCTTGGCTAGGTGGTTCTTTAATCAACATACAAGGTATAGTACATGATCTTCCCCAAAATCTTGAAACATATTTGTCTTATTTTAGTCCTAATAATGTTGTCAATATTGAATATCATATTAATTCATTCAAGGCTACTTTAATATTTTTGAATATAGTCCATGAAGATGTATCATGTAGATTATTCCCATTTACTTTCAAGGATACTGCATATGAATGGTTTCTTAACCTTTTAGAAGACTACATTACTAGCTAGAATGACTTCAATAATATCTTCATTGATAAATTTGGAAAAATTATTAGTCCTTATATATTGTATTAGCAGTTTACCACAACTAAAAGGGATGTTAATGAAACCATCAAAGATTTTAATGCTCAATTCCAAAAAATGTTGAGTAAAACTACAACACCTTATAGACCTAATGAGGCTTTGGCCTTAGATATTTATAAGGATTCTATATATCCCTTGAACTTTATGTTTCTGAAAATATCTCTTCCAGTCATAAACATATTGACCTGAGACTATTTTGAAGCTATAGTTATTAATGACCAAATGCAACCCCAAGGTTAGGTGGCATATTCCATGCATAATGTCAATTCAAAATGGTCTACCCAAAATGTCATTCCTAGTATGCCTACTTTAACACCAATTTAGAACATTGTTTCCTTAAGTCATAAATATCTTGGCCAAGACCTAGAATTCTCAAAGAACACTGATAGTGGATTTCATCCACAAAATCATGGAACTCTAGTGCCCAAAACTAGTAATTATGCTCCAATTTGTGAGCCTAAGACACTAGAAAGTTCAAATGACTTAATATTATAAATGATCTAACAACTAAGCACTGACTTTCATCAGTTTAAAAAATATGTAGGAAATACAAGGGAAGGCTATGATATAAACTATGCTTCCCAAAGGTTTGATAGGCCTCCAAATGGGTTTCATGGTAGTAGTAATAAAAGTATCATCTAAGGACATATACATGAGTTTCTATGATATTGTTGTGGCTAATTATTGTAATATTTTTGAAACCTCTGAACTTGTGCCTAATCAAGATCTTCCTGTAGGGACATCTATAATTGAAAGATCATCTCAAGGTTTCATGCAGGCCTTTGATTTCTCATTTGAAGATGGAGGTGAAGACAAAGATGAGCCAATTGAATAAGTTGCATCTGAGATGACTTACATTCCTGAAGATGTAAGAGAGATTAAAATTAAAGATCAACAAGATATCATCATTAGTACATCTACAAATGAAGAAGAAGAGTTGTTGGAAATAGATATGGATCAAATACAAGATGACCTTTATTCAGAAGGTAGCCAGGGAGGCATCCCACATAGGTTTATTACTAAAATAAAAAATACTCTTGAAGAAGATGATCATTGGAGATAATCATTCCATGATTTATTGAATAAAATCAAGGAGATTTAGATCGTGGATAATGGGATATAGCAACACATGGATGCTTCATTTGAGGATTTCACCAATGATCTAGAGTTCCCAGTAGGTGGTATTATTTTGGAGGAACCAAACCAAGACAATATAAACCTTGATTAGATGGAAGATACACCCTTCTTCATTAAGGATGAAGATGAAGCATGTGAATTAGATCAAGAAATGTCATGTGACTTCATCAAGAGGTTAGAAGTATGGAACCAACATGTTTCTTATGATGAGATTCTAGATAGACATCATTCAATTGAACAAGATGAACAAAACTTTTGGGATGAATTGAAATATTTTTGCATAAATATTGGTAGTCCATTTCCAACTTAGAAAGAATCTAATGAAGACATCAGTTTGAGAATGCAATTTGAGGTACTGTTATTGAGTGAAGATGATATAAGTTAATACCTATCTATGGATGAAGCAAAACTAGCACTCATGTTGAAAAGTAGAAGGATTTAAGAGGAAGATGGTTATATTTTAGACTCATATATTTGATCCATATACTTAAGAATGAATATAGGATCCCAAGTCATACCATCCAAAAGACCTAGACATCTAAATACCCCTATCTATACAAGGATGCCATCAGAAAACTCTCAGGTTTCAAGGTTCTATAATAGACTAAATAATTTTCCATTTGATCCTAGAGGTAAATAGTTTATGAAGTTAGTATAAGGATTAGATTAGTTTATTTATTATTAGTTTATTCCATATTTTTTCCTTCATGTCCCTTATTTGTACATAGGCATGTATATATTTGTTTACTTCCTTTTTTGCTTCCTACATTACTACTTTTTGTTGTGTATTTATTTCTTATTGCTTTGTTCCTTGCTTCCAATAAGTAATTTTGACATCCCTCTACTAAAAAATCACATTGTTTACTTGAAATTATTAAATTTTAGAAATGTAGGTTTGCACCTCATGCACATGTTGACCATGGATTTGAAATATGAGCTTGATGTTCTGATTTAGAAGAACTAGCAAGGATTGATGAATAGGTTAATTGCTTTATGAGAACTTGTACATTGTTTTAATCTAAACTTGGTTGTAAGAGGAGATGCACATGTGGAATGGAAGCTTGAGCTACTAGGGCATAGTCATGCTTGCACTTAACAAACATTATTGCATGGGACAAAGGTCACAACCATAAGTGATAACCTAAAGATCAAACACTTGACCAAATCCTTCAACCTATCTACCCTAGTTCCCAACCTTTATTGAAGAGCCTAAAATATCTAAAAATATAAAAAAAAGAACTTATTACAAAATCAAAATCTCTTTCAAGCGAAGGTGATTCTGGTAAACTCTATTGGGGCTATAAACATCTGACTAAAAATAAATCAAGGTCATGAGTGGAGCCAAAGGTATCTCTGTCAGGGCTATAAATGTATGGTTGGTATTAGAGCAATGACCAAGCCCACCTTAAACTAGTAGCATGGTCCTTAATGGATATCCAAACATGCTCTATGTCAATGTTAGTGATTAAAGGCATGAAATGTAGAAGTTGTCCCCTGAGTGCCATGAAAAATATTAAATGGAATCAAATCACACACATAGTATGGTTATGTCTTAAGGTTTCACCCTAATTTTACATGTGCAAAGTTGTTTCAAAGATAAATTGATCTTGGTGATGGTATAAATCAAGTAAAATAGGTGACCTAATCATTTGTCCAAACTAGAGCCTCTGAGTTCTAACATATTGCTATGTTTCCCTTGGAAGTCACCATTTATTGAGGTCAACATACTCCCATTTTTTAAAAATTGGAACCCTTGAGATACTTTGAACTTAAAACTAAAATCATGAATTATTTTGAACATTATTAGAGTTTTAAGATCATCCACTATGATAAATTTGGCCTACTAGTTTATAATTTTGCTTTAAGGATACCTAATGTTGTTAATAGTTTCACTTCATGTGATAAGTTTTAGGTTTCATGGAGCCCTTATGAATGTATCATACTTATATCTTCAATGTTTATCTTCATTTAGGATTTTACTAGTCTTTGATCTGAAGAATATCATTGTTGGATTCATGCAATGAAACCCTCCTTTCAACAAACCCTAACTTAAACCCCTAGTTCAAATTAAAATATTAGCGAAAACATGTTTGATGGTAATATTTCAAATTTATTTTGGACTTAAAACCTAATTTTCATGTTAATTCATAGTTGTGTTTCTTAACACAACCAAACCTTAGCCTAAAAATTATGATTAGTCCCCTTTATTTTCCCCTTGTTTGTTCCTTAAATTTCCAAAATAGTCTAACTTCTGTATTGGTAGGATCATTTTAGCTTTTCTAACATGGCCCCCTTTGTTACCTTTCTAGCCTAAAGTCTTAATTATAAGGCCCCATTCATGTTTGTCAACATGAATGAGACCTTAGCCTTAATGCTTTAGCCTATGTTTTTATTTATAATCAAGTCCTAACTTAAATACCTTGCTTCTTTATAGATCTAATGGTCTACACCTCATCACGAGTGAATAATCTAACATAGCAAAGAAATCTTGAAAAACTTGAGCATTTGATCCTTTTTACCAATAATATGTGAGCATCTAGATCACGATCGATGGCTCATGCCTCATCAGGACCAAGGATCCAATGGATTAAACACAATGATGAAAATTCAAAAGGCCCAAGAAGCCCTATAGAGTCCTCACATGGTACCCTCGTATATGAAGCTGAAAATGAATAGAACCTTAAACCAATGGCATGAAAATACTCAAATCATGATCAATAGATCTCACTTCATCATAATTTTGATTGGATGGAGTGAATTGAATCCAAAATCTATGGAATACAGGAACTTCATGATCTTGAATGTGACATTCTCATGAATTCCATTTGATATCTGCAAGGAAATTATTGACATACATGAGACTGTCAAATTCAAGTTCATCTAACATTTTATCTAGGAAAATGGATATATTTTATATCATTCAAAGGGGCCACTTTATATCATGTTTCAAAACATAGCATAAAATGCTTTAACCTAAGTCTAGGGAATATTTTTAGCATGAAATAAACTTAACTTAAAGTATTTTAGCATAAGTTACTTTTTATAGTCATGTACTAATCAAATCTCATGCATCTTGTAGGATCAATGGATCGCGCTTCATCAGAACTAGATGATCTAATGTTGCAAAATCACTGATGATTATTTAGTAGAGCTCCAAGAGCTTGTGGGATAGACAAATGGTAAATACGTGTTCAATATATGACTGACATAGAATACAATGCTTAGAAATCCTATGAGGGTGACAAGTGGCACAACTATGAGGTTCGATGCAAAGATGGTCAATAACAAGAGAGATCCTAGATCATGATCAATGACCCATGTTGATCCATGGGCAATGATCCAATGACACTAAATAAAAGGATAAATTTTAAATAACTAGTGCTTTGAAGGCATTTATGAAAAATGCGAAAATAGTGCCAGATAGATGCCAAATAAGTTCCATGCAAACACAAAGCAACAAAAATGAAGATCTTGTGTGATAAAAAATGTAAATGTATAAAGGCAAAGGTCAAAATCAAATTTAAAGCAAGAATGAGCCTAAGTTTGAATAAGCCATCGCCATTAAAGGTTGAAAAGCCTAAAAACTTGCATAAAAAGACCTAATTGAAGATTGGATTGATCAAAATCAAGCTAAAAGGAGTTCAATTATGATTTGAGTGAGAAGAATTAACCTAAAGACCATTTGCAACACATCAATAAACAATTTACAAGCTTGAAAGCTATGACAGCTTGAAGGCAACAATACAGGGATGCGATAGAGTTGTATCTATCTACATTCATGAAGGATGAGGAATTTAAACACAAGGCAAATTTTGTGACATAGGAGATAAAAAGTAAAAGCCAAGGCTAGTCTGGGGTAGACAAAAATAAGATCTTAGACATAATATTCAATGCAGGTGAAAGGATTACTGAGGCCAAAAGAAGCCATGGCTAGAAATGATAGGGAGTTGAATGATCTCACTGACAAGGAAGAAGAATGTCTCTTAAGGCCAACCATGGATTTGGGAGTTGTTAATGAGGAAGATCAAAAGGCTATGAATATCCTTCAGTAGGAACAACCAAGTTCCTAGGTATAGGGCACCCCAACCAACTAAATAATATTCCACTTTTGTAGAATATTGTAACATTTTTGAAGTGGAATATTATTTTGTAAAGTTATATGCTAGTTTGTTAGCATATTTGCCTCTAGCTCAATTTATTTTATAAAAGAAAGTGTATTTTAGAACTTGGTAGAAAAATGATAGTCGTCCTTACTTCTTATACATTTATATCTTAAAACTGACTGATATACTACCTGGTCTTTCTATAAAAGGTAGTACTACCATTTTTTAAAGGGGGGAGTTTTTAGAGCCAAAATTAGTTTGGAAACTTGGAGCAAGCAATACAAGCAAGGAATTATTCAAAGATTATCTAGTATTTGTCTCTGTGTTTGCTACCATTGCTTCTCTTTCATTTGCTTACTCTAGTTTTAAGATTTGACTAGTTCTTATGGATTCTTGGTGTGCACTTTTGATTGTAGAGTTGTTAATTTGTGCCAATGCTAGGTTGAATGAAAGTTTTTAGGTTTATTTTATTTTCTTGCTCTTCTTGCATTTGGGACAATGTTGTTTGCTTGCAAGAGTAAATAATTAAATTGTGTTTAGTTCTTATCTGCATCTTTTCATATCTTCTTTAGAAGTCTACCTGATGTGTGATGTGATTTGGGCTAAGCTATTTCACTTCACATATTAGTTTAAAGTGCATACTTGGATGAAATTTGAACTTTGTTATGATGTTTGGAATGAAGATCAACAATATCTCTTTCTACCCTACCCTTCATTTTGCTCTTTTTTTTTTTGACTTGGATCACCTTAGTTTAGCTTGTCATTGTAAATATCCATCCTCAATTAATTCTTAATTTATTTTTTGATCATAATTCACTGATTCTTTGCATAATTACTGCATATTCTACATAGATTTATTGTTTGGCCATGGTAGTTCCCAACCATCACTTAATATAAATATTGTGAAATAGTCACTTGTTCTACCTCTATTCCACCAACACGTAACATGATCACCACAACTTGCAACTCATGCATTGTATTCTTAGGAATTCAAAAATGAGAAATGTTTCTTAACACTCTAGGCACTTATGGTACACATTTAGGCATCAACAGGATCATATAAATATAAATAAAGGCCTTAGTCAATAGGGGACTTTGAATTTATCTAGTAGTCATCTACACACTACTACAAACTGATAAATATTAATTATTATTACTAAATAATGAATCAATAACTAGGAATAGTGATAAGCCAAGTTTTAAGCATATAAAGCCAAGTCAAAGCAAACATTTTCAAACACCAAATCCAATTTATTAGCCACATTCCTATACAGAAGGAGCACCATTTCACAATCACATGAGATGGGAGAACTACATGTAACTTGATTTATCTCCTTGAAGTATTGGATACATAGGTAATAGTTAATCATCAAAAACGGCGATTGGAGTTAGTTTAACCCATTACACTTTCCCACTATTTGTAATTTTTTATCCCTTACAATCACAATAAGGGTTTAAAGGTGAAGAAGACTTATTTATGAATATGGATGAATCATCAAAATTTGGCATCACACATACAAATATCTCATAGACAGGGGAGGTGACCATATAGTCATAGACCCTTTTTCTATCACATGTTACTATTGACCACTACAAGTTAGTATTGACATTTGACACTAGCCCAATTTGATGGAGCGAACCCTTTGTAACCATAAACATAGTTTTGGATCTAGATGAATCACATGCCTACTTCATTTTGTTTTCCACTATCGAAACATATTCATAATCATACAGTCAATTAGAAAATTTAAGTACATATCCCTTTGTTGTACTTACTATATTTAACATATGCCACTTATCAAATAATTGCATTCTATTTCAATGTTTTACATTTAGATGTATGATTGTATGTCATATCTTACAATCTAAATCCATATACTAGTTTTTATCCTATTAAGGTTTCTAAAACCAAATTAGGGTAAAACACATAAATTATTGTTTGACTTAATTAGAAATGTAGATTTCAATGTTATATTCTTGTATATCATAACTTTAGTGCATGGTCACCACTAAAAAAAATGAAGCCAGTCATCATGTACTCTAAGTTAATTGGTGCATATAGACATGTTAGCACCACATAATTATTAAAAATCCCCTTTTAATAGATTACGATCTCTCCATGTAATAAATTTCATTTTAGGCATTTAAATTATGTGTAACACATTTTTTAAGATATTTAAACCATGTGGTTTTGAATAAAAATAAAATTAAGGTTGACCCTTACTTAAGGATTATGTCATGTATTTTGTGTTCACCTTTATATCATCATTTGATTGGATAGTTATTTGATTTAACATGTTATGATGGTTATATTTTAGTCAAATTTTAGCTATGAAAGTGACATCTATTTGTAATTTTTTTATAAAGGTAAAATGAGAGTTTTGAAAGGGTCCCTCCCCTTTGACAAGGATCTAACAAAGTATAATCATCAATAAGCCTAATCAAACAATAAGGGACAAGCAACAACTAAAATAGCAACAACAACAGATAGACAAACCACTATTGGTCTACAGCAAAACAAAACTAATTAGAACTTGAGCTTCTACGAAACTAAAGTTCAAGAGTAATCTCTATTTGAGTATTTATAATTGGATCTCCCAATCTCCTTCAACTTTGTACTCCTTATTACTCTATTGGCTAGAACATTTTCTTGGATGTAGATTTTTTGTTTGTCACCACATTCTAATTTCCTTCGTGTTCTTCATCTTCCTCTTCTTATATATGCTCTGTCTCCAAACCTTCCAACCCCATTCTAACATAGTCTTGAAACTTTTAACCCTTCCTAAAATCAAGAAACCTCAAATTCCATACATCAATAGAGACATGAGTTTTGATTTGAGTCTTTATAAATAGAGTTTCAAGCTTTTCCTACCACTAGTCCTGAACTTGATCTCTTTTGTCTGCGACCTCTCCATCCTCAAGGTTAAAAACCTCTCTCTCTCCTTATCTAACTTAGCCTCTGATAGGGTTTCATTCTCCTCAATATTTCTCTCTTCTACCATCATTGAATTTTCTTTTGAACTAGTCCTTCCTTCTTCCAAATCAAGATCCACTTTAGCTTTATCTTTTTCCCCCTAGTGATTTTTTAAAAATGAATCCAGGGTACAACTCTTTGCCTAGGGAAGCCACATCCACTAAGAAGTCCCCTATTCTTGGCAAATCATTGGGATCCACTTCTCCTTCCCCCAATTCTTCTAAGGTTGACTTTTAGCCATTGGTATCAACATTTGAAGCTATTTTGATTGACTCCCAATTGTTCCTCCGTATGCTTTTCTTGTTGTTTGTTTAGTTTCTCACTTCCTTCACTTCCTTTTAATAGAGGATTTTGAGATTGGAATAATCAATCTTCTTTCCTCTTATAATCAATTAGATTATATAGTGTTTTGCTCCTCTTGATCGATTTTGATGGTCTCCTTCTCCTCCCATACCCTTAGCTCTTTCTTTCTCATAAAACAAAGTTTGTTCAAATGTCCTAGTTTGTGATAGATTTTGTAGATCAGAGAAGAATATTCATATTCTATACTCTGATCCCAAACCCTAAACTTGGAAGAAATTTTGATGGATTGTGGTAAAGGATTGTCTACAAAAGCATTTACGCTGAATCTAGCAAAGATAAGCCTCATTCTTGCCCTAGTGACTGCATCAACAATAATGAAATAATCAAAGGACTCCATTATACTCATTAGAATCTCTTCATACCAGTTTTAGAGTGGGAGTCTAGGAAGACAAACCCAAATGGTCATTAAATTGAAATGTTCTTTTTTCAGGATCTATTTTCTTAGGAAAAGATCAATTCTTCCCAAGAGCCATGGGCCACTAGTCATTGATCTTGCGTAGTCTTCCTCATTTCAAAGTTAGATAAGAAAGTAACCTTTAGGAATAGATGAGATTCTGATGTGTCCCTTTTCCTGTTAGTTTGTCTTTGTCCACTTATGGAAGACATCAATGTTCGTTTGACTCCCAGAAATTTCCCTATCAGAGCATTGTACATTCTTGAAATTGATCTGTTCATTAATAATTCTGGAATCCTGAGCAGAAAGTCATATTCATCTTGCGTCGGCTCAGGAGAAATTACGATCTGAGAATTTTGAGGGCTTTTATCTAGTTTCTTTCCTTGAACAGTCTGCCCATGATCTCTTCCTTTCAGGGCCACAGAAACTGCCCTTCTCTTGTAAGGTCTACCCTTTCTGGTTCTCTCCATCCTCTGCATTGTTGCTATGTCTTTCATGACTTGAGCCATCTGCATTCTCTATATCTCGATCAGATCTGGAATTCCAAGCCATGTTTCCGCTCAACTCCTCCTACGAATATTGAACATATTACATAACTTTCCATAATGAATTTTGTAGGAATAAAAGATTCAACATTTATTCATAATTATTTAAACAACTAATATTGCTTTAATTTACATATATCTTCTCAATTATTGGCCCATACATAATGAGTGGCTCCTCTTATTTACAAATAATAGAAATATCATTTTATTTTTTATTTTTTTTTAAATTTGACATTTTTTGTATTAAGTATTTAAAAATTATCAATTTTATTGATATTAATTTTTTTTCCAATTTGATTGGTGAGGATAATAGTTACTTATATCTATCCACGAAGGTATACATCCCTTTACATACTCTATATAGAGAGTCAAGCGGTTAAAGTCAGGATCGGTACCATGAATGATTTTGACAACATGAATGCCTTTTACTCATAAGTACTTAGACAAAAAAGCTCACTAATTTAGATATATGTTTACTCAACATTATTAATCTACTATATATTTAATTATGAAATATAGATAAAGATATTGACATTCTATATAATTCAATAATTCTATATAATACTTTCTTGACTTAAATATATATATATATATATATATATATATATATATATATATATATATATATATATATAAAATATTTTGACACTAATAATATTAAAGAAATCTGCTAACCAATAAAAAATAAAAACTTTAATTTTACGAAATAAAATTAAATGAAATAGAGAAATGCCACTTTATTTATTTAATATAACTCTCTAAAAATAATTCAATGAAATTATTTTTCCATTATCTTACAATTCTGCATTTTCTATTTTCTCCGCTTAAAGCACAAAAGACGAGAGATACAAATTTGGGGGGTTTGTCCAAACCACTCCCATCTTATAAGTTGAATATAAACAACCAAGATTTATATTTTAATTTTATATTTTTTAAAAGCATAACCCCTATCCCATACAAACATTTAAAAATAATAATAATTATATAAATGTCTTATAAATCTACAAAATTTAAAGTAGTATTTATCATAAAAATATAAATATATAAATAAATAATAAGTAAAAAATAAAAATAATATTTAACTTGATGAACTTAAAAATTAAAAAAATTGTAACTAATACTTTAAAAAATCATAAGTAAAAAATAAAAATAATATTTAACTTGATGAACTTAAAAATAAAAAAAATTGTAACTAATACTTAAAAAAATCATATCATAACTTCTCTATTATTCAATAATAATTCATTAAACTACAAATTCTCAAATCCTAATTTTAATACTAATTCATTACGCTACAAATTCTCAAATCCTAATTTAATAAAAATATATATAGACAATAAAGACCAAGTTAAAGTATCGGAGGTCGTCGAGTAACGCAATACCCTCCAATTGCGCACAGAGAAAACGGAATTCAATAATCACATTAAAAACTGGTCGAATTCGAACGACAAAAAACCAAATGAGCAGCCCGCATGGCTCCGGAGTATTACCACGATTTGACATATGACAACACTGCTCTGCTCCGCTCAAAAAAACTGCTATCGTAAACGTCATGAATGGATATCAGAGAGATTTTAATAGCCAAAAGCAGTAACATCCGGCCGTCACATTTAGCCCTTTACCACATTTAATCTTTGTGGCTCGTTTCTATGGTACTATGCTTTGCAATTTTTAAAGGGGAAAAATTTAGTTATTAGTAAGTTTGTTTCAAGGGTGTAAGTTATGTTTGGTTTTTTATTTTTAATAATTTAAGGGAGATTGGAGTACGCGTGGAAAGAGTTGGAATGGGTTTTTGAAGTTGTTGTATGTGTATGAGATTATTATTAAGTGTGGTCATTGTCAAATTTGACATGGGGATTCCATATTGTATGTATCGAATTATTTTCGTTGTTAACAGATTTCATAGTGAAATATGATATTCTAGCTTAATGATCATAATTATGATGACACAATGATTAAAAAGAATAGATATATAGAGCAGTTAATGTAATATCTGCATTATAGAGTTATGAACTACTGTTATGCTCTGCTCGGAACTGTCTGTTAAGAGCAAATAAGAGTATATTATATTCAAACTTAAATCCTGCAAATGCAAGTGTAAACAATGCTGGCATCTATAGGTTGCAAATATTTCTCGTATGTGGTTCAATTCAACTCGTCGTATTCATTACATACCCATGTGCTGGTATGTGGCCTTAAGTGGATAGATGTTGCTTTACCGATTGACCCCACTTGACCTCTTTGGTTTGTTGTTGATGTGTTAATGGCATTGGGACGGTTGTCAAGTTGAAGCTAAATTTGCATAGGGGACATGTGTCACATATGTACTTGTTATATACCATATGCAACATGTCCTCATGGGGCTACATCGGGCTTGTAACATGTTGCACACCATCATTGGTCCTGGGTGCCTGAATTTTCAGTTCTCGATTGACAACGGGACCACATGTAGGTATTTTGCTTGTTAGGCAGACCCAAGTTATCATTTCTTGACTATTAGCATGTCCACATGGTTTTTTTCCAATTGGGACCTAATTTTGTAATCTCTGACAATGTCAGGACTGCAACTCTTATCTCCCAAGCTAGGTGTAGCCTCACGATTGATTAGAAGGACCAAGGCTAACAATCGTTGACTGTCAGTGGAGCCACAAGGTGACTCCTCATAAGATCCTACCATGTGAACTCTTCTGATGGGACTGACAAGTGGTGGTGACTTCAGGGTTCCTTGATACATCCATGTGTATACTACTATAATCAAAATATAAACTATTACTTTATCAAGAGTCATTCCATATGCTTTATGTATGGTTATACACCATAACATTTTGATAGGCATTTGTTGGCAATTATCATTTGTAATATGAGGAATTGGAAGATGTGAAGGATTGTAAATATCCCATGGGGGACTAAAGTATTTTTTGAATAATATTATATACATAGGTGATCAAGGTAGCTTTGAATCTAGATTGTAGATTATGTGAATAATGTATTCAATCACTCTATTAACTAATCCTACTTTCACCCATAAATTCAATGCTAGCATGATTTTTTGGCCTTTATACAAAAGCATAGTTGATTCAAGTTGAGTGTCGCTCCACTTACATGTCTCTATATGTTTGTTTTATTCAACTTTACATATTACAATTGGACTGTTTAAAGAATTTAACATTGCTTTATAATGCATTTTTCCCAATATGTTAGTTGCATTCAAATATGTTGAGTTTTTAAAATTTTATTGTTCTTCTACATGCATGATTGATGTTATCCTTCACATGATAATATTCTATTCAATTTCTATTAGGTTTGCATATTTGATGTTGGTTAGCAAATTTATGAATTGTAGCTAGTCTTTTATGCATCTTTCTTGATGGAAATTTGATTCTAATGTGACAATTGTATTAAACATTCACCATAGAGTGTGATAAAAAAGATGTCCTTGCATACATTGGAATGTCATTTATAGGTGGAAGCTTTCATGTAGTCCCCATCAAGTATTTTTAAACAACCACCGAAGTCTTTGTTATTATGATGAGGAACAATCTCATTCAACTTGATATTTATATTACTAAACATCTTTGGGCCTATAAAGCTTATTTAATCTATGATTATTTATTCAATATATCTCACATCTTGAAAAAAATTTGATGCATGTCCATCAAGTGATTTCATTTCTTGGATAGAAATGTGAAGGGATAAATGTATACTCAATGCATTTATGTTAAATGGTACAACACCAATTGGATCAAGGAGGAGTGCGGATTTACCTTTGGCTGCAAGTGCATCCAAGAAATGTTTGGTGTTGCTTGTCAAGTAAAATTTAATTGTACCTATTATTCCCTATATAGCCATTCTAAGTGGGGTAGCTTGTGCCCTTTTTCGACATGCTTCTCAATTATGCTGAATGTTTTTTGTCGGCTACTTGATAGTTGATTCATCATTAGTTTTCTTGTTTCACCATCATTTGTTGGCAAATGAGCATTGATAATATATAATTTTTTGTGCAATTGTGTGTAGGATGAGTGGTACATCAGAATGATTCCAACTGTGCTTATTATTGAAGTCATGTGGCCATTATGTTAATGTCATCTATTTCATTCTTCACTAATGGGTGTATCCGTGATATGAATTCCAACTCATTCATTTACATATCAAGCTATGTATCTTATTTGTTTTCATTGTTGTCACTGGTGGATCAACATTTGTTTGTCTTCTACACATGTTCACTCAATATGCCATGTATATTAAGTCCTTGAATTGCTCCTAGTATGTAATAATGTCTTCCCTATTTAAGGCAATGTTCATAACAAAATTATTGAATGGTTTGTAAAGTAAGAGATCCACCCTAAAAAATAACTCAAATTAAGGGGAAACAAAACTGGGTTTAAAAGAGAATCAAGGAAATAATCAAAGAATCTCATGAGTATCTCTTTGTCTCCATTCATTAGTTTTCTTTGACTGTTGTAAGATAAGGATTGTGATAATTCAATGAGCTCTATTGTCTCCAACAAATAAGGGAGATGTAGATAAGCATGAATGAAATATGGCAGGTTGACTATAGTAGATATGTTTTACATTACCTTTTTGCAGGCATGTTTGTAAATAGATAAGGTAACAAATGTTTGGTTACAAATTATCAAAGGTAGCTTTTGTAGCATGTGGCATATTTCTTGTGCACCTATGTTGTGGTCAACAATAATTTATGAAAAAAACATGATGTATGTGATCATTTCCCTTTGCTCTATACTTTTCTATATATTTGAGTACAACATGGTGGTAAACAACTGTTGGAAATCTACATTTCCCATGTGAGCTTTGAGCCTCCGACAAAGTCAATATTTGGTTACTCTACACAAATCATGTTTTTTTTAGAATATTACCATGATTTGACATATGGGTATGTGCACGTATTTGGGGGACAATTCCATATGAACATTTTAGGTAACATGATCACATTATTAAATAACATGATCATGTTATTCGACAAAGTAAATTTAGAATATTATGGATTGATAATTACCATTTTAGGTAACATGATCACATTATTAAATAACATGATCATGTTATTTAAATTATGGATTGATAATTACCGAACCATAACGTGTACATTATTGAGAAAGTAATAATGTGTATGCATTATTGTAAATCCAAATAATGCATACACGTTGTATAATACATGCACATTATATAGAGTATTATATAACACATATCCATTTCTTTATCATACAAAACCATTCCAAAAGCATGTGGGAGTTTCACATGAAGCCAACTTTGGCTATAATATTATATTTACTACTCTACATGTTAAGTATAAGAAAATATATATTTTATTATACTTTAAATTTATTTTAGTAAAAATAAGAAATTAGGGTCACTCAACATCTGATAGAGTTGGTCTCATAGTTGCATACCTTATGATGTAAAAAATAGTTTTTCAAAATCCAATCAGGTTAGTACTTAGGCATTTTCGGAGTCTAAGCATTAAACCTAAGGATTTTAGGACAACTTTTGCAATTGATATCCATTTTTAAGGTTTTCGTGCCTTCCAAATTGATCCTTGACATTTCTAAGAGTCTTAAGTTTGTCAAAATTGAAGTTTTAAAACCACTCAATTTGAAATTGATGCAAAGTGGTGTGATTGGGGTAACATAGGTCATATTGATGACTTACACACATCAAATAACCACTTTATGTTAATTTTACTTGATCATCATCCCTCCCTCATCCTTGATCACTTCCCACTCATGCCTCCTCACCCATAATCAGTCTCTCATCATTATTAAATGCCCCTAATCACTCCCTCTTAAACCCTCACTATCCCTAGTCAAATCTAATCACTCCCTCATGATCCTTGATTACTCCCTCATTGACCTTCACTATGCTTCATCATCCCTAATAACTCACTCCTTATTACTCCTCATTACTCATCACTCCCTCATTGATGATCACCATCCCTCATCATCTTTAATCACTCCCTCATCATCCCTAATCACTCCCTAATTGGCTCTCACCATCCTTCATCATCCCTAGTCACTCCCTCATTGGCATTTACCATCCCTAAATACTAATTCATCATCCTTAATCACTCCCTCCTCATCCATCATAATCTCTAATCATTCCATTATTTATCCTCACCATTCTTCATCATTTATAATCATTCTTTCATTTCCCATCACCATCCCTCATGATGTAGAGCCCTATTGCATACTCTACTTGTTCAAGCTCTTTGTCAATATCCACCTAAATTTCACTTTATCTTTTATTGTTTTATCTTTATTTGTGGGACCTTCATACATTTCAAATTCACATCCACAATTTATTCATTTCATTTATTCTCCACCATTATTTAGATGGCCTCACTAAGATCTTCATTCTATTCTCCTTACTCAATGCATTCAATCTCTCTTACTTTGAGACTATCCCCCTTACTAGTATTTATGATTCATAACAACTTGGATCAAATATTGTCTCTAGTTAATTAAGATTTAATATGGATATAAAAAACTTCCTTCCACTCCTTTGAGTTATCTCTAACTTCTTCTCAACCCTATTTAACTTCTCAACACAATACTCATATCATACACTTCCTCTTACTCTATCATAGACTCATACAAACTCAAATCATCAAATCAACCTCATTTATGAATACCCTATAACATATCCCATCTATTCATAAATTTATAGTATTTTTTTCAACTATTTGATAACTTCTTTTGGCCCTTTCTACTCTCAAATTAGGTCTTTAGGTTTCCTTTTACCTTGTCTACCACACACTCCTCCCCCATCCATACTTATCCATAATTACACAACTTAAAAAAACTATAATATATTTTTTAATGATTAACTCCAAATTTTCACCAAATTTCATGAATTATTAATGGTTATAACTCCTAAAAAATCACTTTGAAAGTAGAAACCCTAATACAGGGTTTAGACTAGTTTACAGACTTGAGAAGGGTTAAAATGAGATTTCAATCTTCCAAAGGAATTTATAATGAATTTGAATATTGTATTAGGTTTTATTTGACCCTATTCATGTTTTTCAAGTGTTATATTTTCCTTTTAAAGCTACAATATATTGACTTAACCAAATTTGAATAGACTATGTCCTCAATCACAGGTCTATAATAATATGAGAAGAGGTTATTTGTTTTAATTCATTCCAAAAAGGGTTATAAATCAGCATGAAGTTTGAAAATCATCTTAAAGATGTTTAAAAACTTTAAAAAATTAATTCCTTCCATTTGTAACACTCGATTTGCCAATTTCTGTGAGATACCACTTTGATTGTGTTAAATTTCTTGATGGCCGCATGACTGTGTTAGTTTTATTTTTTCTCATCCATGTATATGAAAGATACTTGAAAGAATATAAGACTTCATGATCATATGAGAATAAAATCACCAACATATACATTTTATTTTTCACTCTAATACATGCATATACCTTCTCACATAGATGTATACTCATAACTTTTGCTCATAGAAGATAGGGTTGTGTTGTTTAACACATAATATCCTTAACATAATAACAACATAAATTTTTTAAATAATATGAATTAATTTTTATTTCAAGTTACTAATTAATGATATAATAAAAAATCCCACCAAAAATAATCTCCTTTTCCATAAGACTATGACATTCACTTAGATGTCAAGGCATAGTTTGTAAAATCATAGGGTATATAGTTTGTAATTTGAACATTAAAAATATTTGAAAATAAAATGACAAATTATATAATCACCATCAAATAAAAAGTATTTTAAACTTACAACTCACACCAAGATCAAAAATAACTTGTTACTAATCATGTTTCATGATTATCAACACTGTCAACTATCTTTGCACATATTCAAGAAGATGTAGGGTCTATTTGATTTCATGTCTACAAATAATCAAAACTTGTATCTATTAACTTTTTGGGGGTTATTTACATTCATCCTTTCAAATTCTACCCCATAAAACACTCTTCAATCTGACTCTGAATACAAAATAAGACATGGACAAGACTCTTATTAACAAATAACCGTCAACTAAATTCTAACTTCTTTTGTATGCTGAGAGTGCCCTCAACTAACTCAACCACTAATATATTTATCAAATATGTGTTTAGGTATATGTTTTTTAACATCCTAAAGTCCATGCTAAAGTATAACCACACCAAATTTAATGTTGGACTTCTTGAAACAAGATTGAAGTCTCTATGAAAGTTTAAAAATTCAAACGAAATATTTGGTGTAAAAGTCTAGTACAAGTCTAATAAAAAATTTACACAAAACTATAAACTTATAAATACTCATACAAACTTCTTATGACCTTAACCATATTATAAAGACTCAAAACATGTAAACTAGATCACTATTTATATTGGGTAGTGATGCTCTTGCATCACCACATCATTCCTAATCATTGCTTTATCATACCTCATCATCTCTAATCACTCATTCCTAATACTTTATCTCCCCTAATCATTCCAAAATTAATCTTAACCATCACTCATCATCCCTAATAACTCCCTCATCCTCCCTAATCACTTCTTGATTGACCCTCATCATCCCTCATCAAACCTATTAAATCCCTCATCATCTCTACTCAATTCCACCTCATCCCTCCTCATCCTTAATCACTTCATCCAATACCCTGATGGTGGTAATTTTTTGGGGTTTAACAATGATGGGAGCTATAAGTGGAGAGTTGAGTGATAACATAAAATATAATACATAGTGATCAAAATGATGTGGAGGCAAATTTGAAACATAAATATTTAACACCTATGAAAAAATATGGGCCTATTAGAAATGATGTAATTCAAAATTGAAAATTTGCCAAAAAAAGAGAATCAAGTAAAACCATAATAACTTCAAAAATGGGTAGTAAATACATGAGGATCACAAAACTATGCTATTTCCTAAAACCTATCAATTGCTTTCCATATGAGGAAATTTTATGATCTAATTAAATATATTTAAGGCCTTTTATTTGTATGTATATTTATTGAGTCATCATACCAGAGTGTGGAAAATAATTTTTAAATGATTAGAACAAGTATTCCAAGATTGGAAAGTGGTGCTTAATTCATAACTTCAATATTCAATCTAATGAAGAGTATCACACTATGAGCTCTCTACTTGCACATCTCGAGAAGTGGGTACAAGTTATCTATCACTATAAAAATTTAATTAGATAATATATTATGAAATCAACGATATGGTTGGCACTAAAAATATCTCTAGTTCCCCCAAAAAGAATTGATATGAATTAAAAATATTGTTTCATTAACAAATGTAGATCAATGGTGAGACAATACACTTCATCATTTCTAATGGAATTTAGAAGAATTTAATTTCTCTTAAATCATATTTTCAAAAATTTAACTTAAAATTTATACATCATCCATAACCATATGGTAATGTATGGTCTAGAGTAGGCCTTGAGAAATGGATCACCTAGTAGTGTAACTTGGTGTATAAAATCAAACTTTTTAGAGATGTAATCCTTTATGACATCTCACCATTATAGGTGTGTTATGTTTTACATGTGGTCAACTATGTATTTACCATTGAAATGTAGTATATGAAGTAAATCCTTAAAATTTTATGATAGATTGTCATGATCTAAAATACCACAAATTGTAGTTAGTTCATAAGCTTTTAGTCATTAGTGTCAGGAAGTACAAGAATATTATTTGTTCTACTAATAACTATACTCTTAATGGTAACAATTAAAATTTTAATGACATCCTTATGTCACCATATCATAGTGTGGTTTATCCAACAATAACAAAGAAAAAATAATTGAACCATAAACTAGATGAATAAAAGGATATATTTTAGTCACCTAAATAAGTTCGTGCATACTATACACTAAAAAATACTATTGATTTTATCCCTTAACTACCTCTACCTCAAATATATTTATATAACATATCATTTCTATATAATGAATAGATCAAGTGGTATATCCATGAAATCATGGATAATGGACACATCATGCTCAAATCATTTCCTTGTAAAAACCCTGTTATGTTTGTGCCAAAGTTGTGAATCAATTTAAAAATTATTAATAATATTAAAGTGAATAAATTTTATCCTCACTTTAATATTGAGACATTTTTCTACCATATCCATGGTGTAGAGGTCTTTTCCTAAATTGATCTTAAGTTTGGGTATCATCATATTCATGTTAAACCTATAGACATTTGAAATATAGTCTTAAAAATAAAGGAAGGATTGATTGACTAGTTTGTTATACCTTTTAGGTTAAATCATATAAAAAATTCATTCATTTTAAGATGTTGAACGACATCCTCAGGCCCTTTACCAATGTTATTTTTTTAATCTACCTTGATGACATCTTAATCTTTAGAAAACATGGGATGAACATCTACACCATGCTGAACTAGTGTTAATTTCTAATCCTAAAAAGAATTAATTTCTATTATAATGGACTAAACAACATATGATTGGAATCAATATATATTTAGAGTATATACTTATGCCAGATGATGAGGGAATAATTAGGGATGGTAAGGGATGGTGAGGGTCAATGATGGAGTGATGAAGGATGGTGAGAAATGGTGATGGCCAATGAGGGAGTGATTAGTGATGATAAGGATGAAGAAAGATTGATTAGGTATTATGAAGGATGAGAAGTGAGTGATTAGAGATGATGAGGGATGATGATAATCAATGAAGTGATTAGGGATGATAAGCCTAAATGATTAGAGATGATGAGAGATAATTAAGGTCAAAGATAGGGGTAATTATGGATGAAGAGGGAGTGAATAGGGATGAGGAAGTGATTAGGACCATTAGGTATGAAGAGGGATGTGGAAAGAGTGATTAGGGATGATGAAGGATGGGGAGGGAGTGATTAGGGATGATGAGGGATAGTGAGGGTCAATGGAGTAGTGATTATGGATGATAAGGGAGTGATTAAAGATGACTAAGGATAGTGAGGGTCAATGAGGGAGTGATTAGGGACATTGAGGATTGATGACAGAGTGATTAGGGGTAATGAAGGTTGAGTAGGAAGTGATCAAGGATGAGGGAGGGATGATGATCAAGTGAAATTAACATGTAAAGTGGTTGTTTGATGTGTGTAGGTCATCAATGTGATCTATGCTACCCCAATAACACCACTTTGAATTAATTTCAAAGTGAGTGGTTTGAAAACTTCAATTTTGACAAACCTAAGACTCCTATAAATGCTAGGAATCAATCTAGAAGGCATAAAAACCTAAAAAATGGCTATATTTTTACCAACAATGGATATCAATTGCAAAAATTATGTCATGAAATCCCTAGGTTTAATAATTAGACCCTAATAATACCTAAGTACTATCTTGATTGGATTTTAAAAAAATTATTTTCCACATCGTAAGGTATGCAATTATGAGACCAAATCTATCAGATGCTGAGTGACCCTAATTTATTATATTTACTAAAATAAATTTAAAGTATAAGAAAATAGATTATAATTTACATTTAAATTGTTACGTCTATTTTCTTATACTTCACATTTAGAGTAGTAAATATAATCTTATGGCAAAATTTGGCTTCACATGCAACTCCCACATGCTCGTGGAGACAATTTTGGTCTTATAACAAAGAAATGTGTACACATTATATAACACATACACATTTTATAAAACACTATATAAAACATACATGTCATTTCAGTTTAAAATAATTTGTATGCATTATTTAAATTTCAACTGACAACTGAGCCTTTAGGCTCAAAAATGTCTTGGATTTCTAAGACAAAGGCTTGTGACTATGCATCTATAGTCAAGATTGAGAGTTTTGAAAAAAAAAAAAAAATTAAACTTCAATCACTAAATACACTATGGATTTCAAAATCAAAATTTGAAAAATTATTACCATCATGATGAGCATGCTTTCTATTTTTTATAATTTTTGGGTAATTTTAAGGGTTCAAACCATATTATTTATATCTACACCTTTTTTAGGCCATTACATGTTGCACCTATATATGCATGTTCATGTTTATCTAATTTGTTTTTCATTGATCCAATTACAAAAATATCATACGGTAACAAACTAGGACTAATTCTACACAAATTAAAAAAAACCAAATTTCATTTTTTTTGAGGTAGTTAGGGTGGGTTGCACGGCCGGCTATCCATTTTTTTGTTAGTTTTCATGATCTAATTAATTGAAAAATTAGTAAAAAACAATATTCATAAAAAAAAGTTCATACCACACTAGAAGATATTATCTAAATATTCACCAAAGGGTTTCAAACAATATTTAACGATGTTAAAAAAATGGTGGGCCACACAACCATCTATCTACTATGTCTTCTTAAAAAAATAGGAGGTCCTCTTCAAATTTTACATGTTTGACCTATTTATACTTAACCATTTTTCAAAAAAAAAATAGTTTTTTAAAAACTAGGCTCGAAATGATACAATTCATGTTTTTATACTATCTTCAAATTTTGAGTGTAGCCATTTCAAATTATTTGTAGAATTTCACATTTATGAAAAAATTCATAAAAATCATGTTCATGGGTAGGCCCTTTTTTTTCCCCCAATTTGGTGCACTTACCCATATGATAATATTGCTTTGCTCTTCTATTAAAAATGGTTTAGTAAATGTCATGAATGGATATGAGGGAAAGCTTTTAATAACCGAAAGTAATAACATCAGACCATCACATTTAGCTCCTTATAGAAATATATATGGTCATACAACTACCACATTTAACCCTTGTTCCTCATTTTTATGGGACTATGTTTTGCAATCTATAAACATGGAAGAATATAGTTACTAGTCATTGTCCCAAGGGTACAAGTTATGTTAGGATTTTTTTTAAAATTATTTATATAAGGGTGATTGGAGTACACATGGAAAGAGTTGGAAGGGGTTATTGAAGGGGTTATACACTCACATGATTATAATTGGGTGTGGCCATTGTCAAGTTTGACATGGGGATCCCATATTATGTATAGTGATTTGTTTTAGTTGGTATTAGATTTCATAGAAAAATATGATATTATAGCTTAATGATCATAACTATAATGAGACAATGATTAAAAGTAATAGATATAAAAATTAGTTAATGTAATATCTGCATTATAAAGTTATGAACTATTGTTATACTTTGCTTGGAGCTATCTGCTTAGAGTGAATAGGAAAACTTTATATTCAAACTAAAATATTGTAAACATAAGTGTGAATAATTTTTCAATCTATAGGTTACAAACATTAATTTCACGTGGTTCAATTTAACCTATGGTACCCATTACGTACCCATGTGTTCATACGTGGATTTAGGTGGTTGGATGTTGCTTTACTAATTGAACCCATCTGAGCTCTTTGGTTTATTGTTAGACATTTTAATGGCATTGAGATGGTCATCAATTTAAATCTAACTCATGTGATGTCCGTATTCTCTATATACCCAATGCAACATACCATCATGGGGTTACATCGGGCTTGTAACATGTCACACATCATTATTGTTCCCAAGTGTTCAGATTTTTAGTTTTAAACTGATAATGTGACCACATGTAGGTATTTTGATCATTGGGTGGACCTAGTTTGTCATTTCTTAATTATTAGCATGTCTACATGTTTTTTTCTTATTAGAACCCTACTTTTTAATCTCTAACAATGTTAGGACTGCAAGTCTTATCTCCCAAGGTAGGTGTAGCCTTGTGATTAATTGGATGGACTAAGGCTCACACTTGATGACTGTTAGTAGGGCCAAAGGGTGACTCCCAATTAGATCCTTCCATGTGAATTATTTCAATGGGATTGGCAACTTATGGTGACTCTGGGGTTCTTAGATACATCCACATGTATACTATTATGGTCAAAATATCAACTATTGCTTTATTAAGAGTGATTCGCTATGTTTTATGTATGGTTATACACCATGACATTTTAGTAGGCATTTATTGATGATTATTTGGTGTAATAGGAGGAATTAGAAGATGTGAAGGATTATAAATATCCTACGAGGTTGAAAGTATTTATTGAATACAACTATATACATAGGTGATGAAGGTGGATTTGAATCTACACTATAGACAATGTGAGAAATTTATTCAACCACTCTATTAATTAATCATGTTTTCAACCATAGATTCAATGTTAGCATGATTTTTTGTCCTTTATATAGAAGCATAAATTAATCAAGTTGAGTGTAGTTCTATTTATATGTTTATGTGTGTGTGATTTTTTCATCTTTACATATTACAAATGGAATGTTTAAATATTTTAACATTTCCTTATTATGCATTATTCCCAATATATTAGTTTCATACAAAAGTGTTGAGTATTTAAAATTTTGTTTTTATTCTACAAGTATGAACTATGTTGTTCTTGACATGAGAATATTTTATTTAGCCTTTGTTGGGTCTACATTTTTTTATGTTGGTTAGCAAATTTATGAATTGTAGCTAGTCTTTTGTGCATCCTTCTTGATGGAAATTTGTTTCTAACGTGAAAACTGTATCAAACATTTGCCATAGTGTGTGACCAAAATACCTCCTTATATACATTAGAATGTCAGTTATAGGTGAAATCTTTTTGTATGCCCCAATAAGTATTATTGAACAACCACCAAAGTCTTTGTTAGTATGATGAAGAAAGACTCACGCAACTAGTTATTTATATTACTCAACATCTTTGGGCCAGTAAAGGTCCCTTTTATCGATGAGCATATATTCAAAGTATATTGTGTCTTTTAGAAAGACTATTGATGCAAGTCCATCAAGTGCTTTCATTTTGTAGATAAAAATGTGGATGGCTAAATGTATAGTCGATGCATTTATGTTAAATGTTGCAATACCAATTGGAGCAAGGAGGAGTGGAGATTTGCCTTTGGCTGCAAGTACATCCAAGAAACATTTGATATCACTTATAAAGTAATATTTACCTATACCTATTATTCCCTATATAAACATTCTGAGTGGGGTAACTTGTGCCCCTTTTTGGACATGCTTGTCAATTATGTTGAATACTTGTCAATTAATTTATTGTTAATTCATCATTGGTTTGCTTGTGCCACCATCATTTATATATTTGGAAAATGTTTATTGAGAATATATAAACTATTATGTAGTTATGTGAAGGTTGATTGACACATCATAATGATTCCAATTTTACTTTTTGTCAAAGTCATAGTGGCCAAACATGTTAATGTCATCTATTTCATTGTTTCTTGATGGGTGCATCTATGATAGGATTTCGAAATCATTCATTTCCATATGAAGCTCTATATCTTATTTGTTTTCATTGTTGTCACCAGTGGAATCAAAACTATTTTTGTATTCTACATGTGTTCACTCAATATGCCATGGATTGTTAGTCCTTGAATTACTCCCAGTATGTAATAATGTCTTCCCTATTTAAGCTAATGTCAACAACAAAAATTGCAAAATGGTTTGTAAAATAAGAGATTTGCTCAACAAAATAGCTCAAATAAAGGGGAATCATTAGATGATTTAGAAGATAATTGAGGAAATATTAGAAGAATATCCTGAGTATCTCTTTATCTCCATTCATTATTTTTTCTTTGACTATTATAAGACCAAGATTAGGTTACTTCAATGAGCTCCATTGTCTCTAAGAAATAAGGGTGATGTAGAAATGCAAAAATGAAAGATGTTAGGTTATCTTTAGTATATATGGTCTTTAGGACCTTTTCAAAGGCATTTTTTCCAATAGATAGGGTAAATTTCAAGAGCCCATATCTGAAACCCCCTTAGATTCATTTAGGTGAATCTAATTCACATCCTTGTTGAATCGGTAGGTCAAGAAATATTTTTTTTAATTTCAAGGTTTTTCACCCAACCAAGGGTTTTATAACATAGGTTTCAATTTTTTACACCATGTTTTATGTCCTCTTAGAGTTGAATACTTCTATCAAATGACTAGGCTAAATGGCTCTATCGAATGCTAGGCCAAATGGCTCTACCAAATGATTGGGTTGAATGGCTAGGCTAAATGGCTCGATTGAATGTTTGGGTTAAATGGCTTAGCCAAACATCTTAGTTAAATGAATTTGCCAAATGGTTATTTTGAATGAGTCATCTAGACCCCAAAAATAATTTACATTGTAGGCTATATATATATATATATATATATATATATATATATATATATATATATATATATATATATATATATATATATATTATATATGTGTGTGTGTGTGTGTGTGTGTGTGTGTGTTGAATTAAACTAATTTATAAGATAATGCTATAAAATATTGGTGTTCCAACCCCAAAAAAGGTATATATCCCTAAAATTTTAGTGATCTAGTCCCATCTGCTGACCCTAAAAAAATGCCAAAACCAAAATACAAAAATCAAAATATTTTTGAATTAACAAATATTCATTGCTAAAAATTTTCTTACCAATAAATAAAGTAACAAATGTTTGGTTACAAATTTTCAAAGACAAATTTTATAGCATATGGCATGTTTCCTATGCACCTATGTCATGGTCAAAAATATTTTCTAAGAAGAACTTGTTGTATGCAGTCATTGCCCTTTGATGTATATTTTGCTATATATTTGAGTACAATATGTGGGCAAACAACTAGATATAAATCTATATTTACATGCCATATTGAGAGCATGCTTGCGTTGTTGATGTTGAATCTATTATCATTTCATAATGAGAGGTAATTTTTGTGCTCTTCATTGTTGATAAATATGGTTTAGGCTAGTTGTATTAGCACTGGAACTTTATATCTACATGGGAAAGTGGTTTATTTTTTGCATAAACATTTTGACTCATTGTTTTTTGTGTGCCATTTTACCTATTTTAAAAGTTTCTCATAATATTTATTAGCATTGACACCAAATATTTGATTGGTGGTGATCAATCATGGATCATAAAGATCAGAATGATATATTCTATCATGGATTACATATAAATGTTTCATAGATTCTATGTTTTTACATGTTAATCAAAGAATATCCTTACAAAATTAACTTGAGGTGGATCTTCCCAATCTAATGTGTCCATGTTAGGTGCATTTTCTAACCATAGAAACCCATGGATATGCATTGAACCTCTGTGATACCATTCATACCTGAGTACAAATACTACATTAGTTAATCATGGTTTTATAGACATTTTAAATATTTATTGAGTGTTAGAAAACATAGGTTCAATATGATTACCTTTACTAGTAATCTTTGTTGCGGAGATGCTTATGTAGATATTCATAAAAAAATTAAAAAAAATCCATATATAAAGATATATGACATAGATTTACAAGTATGTTTTGATTTCTCCCATAATAATTTTTGTTTAGGTGAGATGTTCATGTATCTAACATGACTTTACGTAGATTTGGCCAACTAGTGTCTATCGCAATCAAGGTGAAGAATAGTGTCGATGATCCCAATTGTGAGATAATATATGTTAATTCATTATTGGCCTTGGACTAAAATGAGCATGTACCTCTAAGGTCTTTTAAAAAATGCATTAGTTGATCTACAATACTTGCTTTAGGTAATTATGCTAGATGTCCATGTACGTCTAAAATTATAATTAGGAAGTTGTCCTCAAGGATTTTTTTATGAATATTGTAGATGTTACCTAAGTTCGATGCCACATCATTAGGTTAAAAAATAAATGCACTTAAGCATAATTTGTGCCAACAATCATCAACATCATAATTCCAAAACTTTGTGTGAAACTTTCAAACAAAACTTAATCCTAACTATGGACATTATGGAGTCGGGTAACTATACTAGTACAAATTTGCAAACTAGAAAAATGGACATTAGCCTTGAAAAAATAGAAAAAGCTATCATAAAAATAAATGATCAAAAGAATTTTAAAGTAGAAGAAATGGAAAAGAAAATTCAATAACTTCAAGAAAAGTTTGATACCCTAGTAGGATCATCCTCACTTATTTTGACTCAAATACATGAATTGTAGGAAAACATGAAAAGGTCTTATAAAAAAAATCTTTGAGTATGGTAAAAATAGGAGAAGGAACCCCTTCTAATATCATCCCATTAAGATAACCTACTATAGAGCAAGTGTCTATTCATGCTAAAAAAATTAGGTAATTAAGATCCTTCATAAACATTGAGTCATTAAGCATAAATGATTTTTTAATTTTTTTTATGACACCTAAACAAGGCTTGAAAGGCTTAATAAAAATACTAAAATTTTCAAAGAATTGGTTAAGCTATCTGAAGATATAAACCAAAAAAATAACGTTGAATAAAATCTCACTGCTACCTGCTTATATTTAAATGAACTTAGTGAACTAGATTGGAACCTTGATAATATAGAAGTCTTATATCCCTTGGATGCTTCACAAGATTAGACTGAGTCCCTACTCACCAGACCTAAATGTGTGCAAGATGAAAAGGTTTTACTTACTGATACACCTAGATGGTTGGAAAAAGTATGCTTCTCCAACACTAAGTCATCCAATTTGTCTATAGTAACACCTAGGATTAGAGTAACCTTTCCCAAAGTAAATTTTGGTAGTGTTGAAGCTCTTGATCAAGATATCCAATGAAATCAAGGAAGATATCTAGATGATATAACTTAGGTTCCTATACTTCGATATTCACTTAATATTGATGGTTGGTGTGGAATAGGTAATGATATAAGATTTAAAATCCAGAGTCTAACTGTAAGACTCCATGGATGGGTATAAACTCAACAACTTGTACTTGGGAAGACTGAGGAAGAAGGCATACACCTTATAATTGCTAACCTAGATGGTAGCTTAAAAAGATGGTGTTTATCCCTTGTAGAAGACCAAAGGGTTGTGGTAGGATCCATGGTAGCTGACTTTACTAAAGAAATTATTCATGAGTATGCTGGAGACATGGTAAATTCTGATGTTATTGAATACAATAAATTATTTAGGATGAAGCTTTATAACATGAAATATCACAATAGATTCAAGTGCAATTTTTCTCTTTTGGCAAGAAAAACAAAACAAAGCTAAAAGACTAAAACTAAACACGTGTTTATTAATGCGCTTCCTAGCAAAATCTCAGATGGAGTATTGGCCTGCATAGAAACTAAAAAGGAAGCCATGACTAGAGAAAAATCCACAGTTGTAAAAATGACCTTAGGTCAAATTATCCAGTCTATAGAAGAATATATTTACAATCAATTTAAGGATAAAGCTTCTACAAAATTGCTTACAAAAAAATGGAAAACATTGATAATAGTATCTAAAAACATAGTGGATATAGTGCACTAGGATATTATGGTTCTAAGAATTCTCATTGTAAATGCCACAAAGAAAAGCGCAAATCCCAAAAATGAAAGACTGGAGATAAGCCCAAGTATAAGAGGAGGTTCTCTAAAATAGAAAGTTATGTTAAGATAAAAAGAACCATCTCAGGAAAATGATATATAAAATTTTATATCTATGGTCAAGAAGGTAATATAGCTCCTAAGTGCCCAAATAAGAAAAGGTATCCTAAAAAGATGAAAAAGATTAGAGCTATACTTCCTAATGAAGAAATGCAAGTTATTTCTAAATTTAGATTAGATGATGATGTCTATTCAATACCCATTGAAAATTATATTTCTTATAGTGAAAATGAAAATAAAGTAAATCAATTTGAATAAATATATGCTTTTGATAACTCTGAGACTAAAATATATTATTGCAATATGATGTACGGATTTGATCCCAAAGCCCAGATGCAACATATAGAATATCTACTCTAGAACCATAAGCTCCTTCTTCATCTCATCCCTATCTATCAAGATGAGCTAAAAACTATGGATGACAACCCCATATATTTGTATGATAACTATGTATGGTCATCCATAATTTTGAGACTAGAAAGACCGATTGAACTATATATATATATATATATATATATATATATATATATATATATATATATATATATATATATATAACATAGAAAAACATTACATAATTAGTGAAGTCCAACAAGATTATAATCATACATAGTCTTAATCCTGCCAACTCTTTAGGACTAACAATCAAAAACTATCAAACATAAGTTTCATAAGCTATGTACAACGTAGAAGGCCAAACAATTTTGAAACTATTTGACCCTGAGCCAAGTAGCTATCTAAACCAATACCTAACAAACCTATCCTAAGACTTTTAGAGCTCTCTCCTTTTACTTCGAGCATTTTATGGTAGTGAATGAACCCCAAACTCTTCTGGAATAAATAAGAGATTTTCCACCAGTTTAAGGAGTAACCAATTATAAATAACCAAAAACCTAGGTTTGTTGGATGATAGCCCCATCTAACTAGGTAAAGTGACAAAACCAAATATGCTTTGGTCATGTCATGCCAAAAGGTGTACTACCCAGGGAGCATCTAATAAAAGCTAAGAGGATGATAGGCCACCCCCACCACATGTGTGACTTCCCACTTTATTAGGATTCCCTACTCAAATCATGGAGTAATATGAGCACATGCTCTTGTTGAATCATTTCTTTTAATAAAAATCAAACATCTTCTCATATCTATAAATGGTAGAGGATAGGCCCACTCTACTCGCCAAGATGAGACCTTTTCATGGGTCACATGGTTTGATTAGCTGGATCACACTATAGGATTTACTTTCACAATTAAATCATCTACATCACCATATTAAAGGGACAATGAACAAACCTTGAAAGGGACCATCCATGCTTCCTACTAAGGACTCCCACAAGGGCTCTCAATGGACATGTCAATGCTTATGTCATCTGAATCTTCATACCTATGATAAGTGTCATGGACATAGTCATCCCATGAGTATGCATGTGATTCATGAAGGTCAAGGATTAATATTTCAATTTTATTAGGGTGCCTTGGATTTGTCGTAAGAAATTCATTGCTTAATATGGTATCAACATCTTATAGAAGTTCACAAAACTTTCTTTGAAATGTATATCAGACCTTTTTGTTCTTATGGTTATATATACAGTCTTTGAAACAAAACTGAAATTCTATCTCATCATAAAGGTGATCATCGATAAATTTGAACAACATATTAGTATCATAAACACCTAATTCTTCATGGATGAAAAGAATCTTGAACCAAGGGCTTAAATTTGTTGGTGCATATTCTTCAAGCCATTGATCCCATGTTAACTTTTCCCATTGATCATATGGCATATCAACTGGTCTATCATGAAATCTTCTTGTAAGTAGATTGGTGCTCATATGGATATAGACTTCTCTATAGAAAATTGCCTTTGCTTTGATCAGCGTGAACTCTGCAAGTGATAATTGTCCCCTGAGTATCTGGATATTTTTCTGATCCATATCATAGAATCTAGTCCATCTCCTTTCGTCAGCATCAGGAAAGTTCTTGTAGGCATTAACTAAGAAATATTTTTATAAAATCTTTTCAATAACAAGCCCAAAAAGTTCTTTGATTTGGGTTTTCGTAGGGATAAGAATCCATTCTTTCATTCTTTCTTTTTCTTGTTGAGTAAGATCTTTTGGAACAATATCATAATCAAAATTATCATGTCCTTCATTACCCTAAAACATCAAAACATGATTAATATAAAACTTATGAGAATACCATTTCAATCCTTCTTTGGATAGAAAATCAGATAAATCATTAGCAGTTCTTTTATTGTATTGAAAATCAAACTCAAATTTAGAAAACCATATTGCCCATCTAGTCATTATCTAGTTCCTAATTTGTTGGGTGTGGGGTTTTCTAATGATAGATTCAAACTGTAACAAATCTATCCTCAAAAGGAGTTTTTTTGGGAGCAGAAATATCCTTAGTTTGAACATGCATAGCTTGGTTATTAATAGTTCTTTTTTAGTGGAATGGTAAATATTTTGAGTTAGGTTCCATGTTCCATTGTAGTAATAACATACTTCTTCTCTATCATCTTTAGTTTTCTCCAGAAGTATTCCATCGTATGCTTTATCTAAAGCATCTATTTCCAAAATCATTAAATCTTCACCTGGTAGTTTGAGATTTGGTAGTCCTTTAACCTTTTCCTTGATTATTTTGATTGCCTATGTCATTTCAGTAGTCCGTGGGCTTGAGTCTTTTCTTAACCCTTTCTATAGTATTTTCCTATCTTTGGCCTGATCTTTATAGAATGGAGAGAAGTAATTTATAGATCCAAAGAATCTCTATAATTGGGTTTTGTATTTTATTTCATCTAGCAATCTTTCTAAAGACTAAAAAATATGAGGTTGTAATGCAATCTTATTTTGACATATATTTAACCTAAGAAACTCAATCTCTATCTTTCCTATCTCCATTTTCTCATCACTTAAAACCAACCCATTCTGGCTACAAAGATCAGCAAATTCTTTCAAATGTATAAGATGACTATTTAAATATTTTGAAAGAACTAATATATCATCAATATAGATAGAAAAATGCTTAGCATGCCCAAATATTCCATCCATCCTTTTTTTAAATTTAGAGGGAGCATTTTTTAGGCTGAAAGGCATAACCTTCCACTCATAATTCATATCTAAGACTGACAAGACAAATGCAATTTTATAAGTATCTTTAGGTTTTATTGCAATTTGCCAAAATCTGATTTTCATGTCAAACTTAGAAAAAATGAAACATTCCTTTAGCTTGTTGATAATGAAATTCTTGTTAGGAATTGGATGCCTAACAGGTATAAGCCAATCATTGAGCTTTTTATAATTTATTACCAGTCTCATTTTCCCTCTTTTTTGTTCTGAGTGTTTATTCACATAGAATGCAAGAGAAGCCCATTCACTATGGCTTTTTTGTATCAAATCCTTCTTCAACAATTCTTTGATCTCTTTTTCTCCTATTTTAACTTGAGAAGGGGAGAAATGGATAGTGTTAGATTTGATACCTCAATTATGATCAATGCTAGGTTTTAGATCAAGAGAAACAATATGTTTACACTTATCCCAAAACCTTTTGGGATCATTATCACAAAATCCTTTGATCTTTGTTATGACAATATTTAAGATATCTTTGCTCTTTTCAAAATATTGTACTATCCTATAAATCTTCATTTGTAGTTTCTTGTCTTCTTCTTCATGGGGTCTTGTGGCAATTCTTACAAATGCATGGGTTTTTATAGGAATTTGGTGTTCATTATCAAAGAAGATTAAAGATAAGTATTTAATGTGAATAGTATAAGGCATAAATTGATTTAAGAAGTTCATTCTTAAAATAATATATGTCGACATGTTATCGAACACCCATAATTTTACATATGCCTTAATGCCATTTACTTCAAGTAGTACCCTAGGAACAACTTTATTTCTAATAGTCCTTGACCCATTGATAGCAATAAAATATAATGAATCATCTTGAAAAAAGTACTCTGGGATAGAACCATGCTTTGCGATACTCATATTTTCTCCAATATCAATTAAACAATCTCAGGTCAATAAGCCATTGTTTGGATCAATGATGTTTACTGAGATAATAATTTACTTTTGTTCTCCAACATAGAAACATCCTTGGTTAGGAATAACTTCTTCAGGGATATTTTGCTCTATAGAATCTTTAATTTTTTATATTAATTCATTAATATCTTAAGAAGCAGATTCTATTTTTGATTTTATAGCTCTAAGGATTTCATGAAAGTTAACCTATTGCAATGTTTTGCCCTTAGGGTTACCATGCGTGCTACGTAATTGGGTAAGATCATCTTGATAGATAGGGATGAGATGAAGAGGGAGCTTATGGTTCTGGAGTAGATATTCTAGATGTTGCATCTAGGCTTTGGGATCAAATCTAGACATCATATTGCAATAGTAAAGTTCAGTCTTAGAGTTATCAGAAGAAGATAGTTATTCAAATTATTTTACTTGATTTTCATTTTCACTAGAATAAATATCATTTTTAGTTGGTATTTAATAGACATCATCATCTAATCTGAATTCATAAATAACTTGTATTTCTTCATTAGGAAATATAGCTGTAATATTTTTCATCTTTTTAGGATACCTTTTCTTAGTTGGGCACTTACAAGCTATATGACCTTCTTAATTATAGATATAAAATTTTATAGGTCATTTTATTGAGATGGTTCTTTTTGGATTAACATAAGTTTTTCTTATAGATAACCTCCTCTTATACTTGGGCTTGTCTCTAGTTTTCCATTTTTGGGATCCACTCTTTTCTTTGTGGCATTTACAATGAGAATTATTAAAACCATAATAGCTTGGTGAACTATATACACTATGTTTATAGATACTATTATCAATGGTTTTCATTTGTTTTTAAAGCAATTTGGCATCAACTTTATCCTTACATTGATTATAAAGATATTCTTCTATAGACTGGATAATTTGACCTAAGGTCATTTTTGCAACTATGGCTTTTTCTCCAGTCATGGCTTCCTTTTTAGTTGCTATGTTGGCCAATATTTTGTCTAATATTTTGCTAGGAAGTGCATTAATAAACATGTGTTTAGTTTCAGTCTTTTGGATCTATTTTGTTTTTCTTTCCAAAAGAGTAAAATCACACTTGAATCTATCCCAATATTTCATGTTGTAAAGATTCATCATGAATAATTTATTGTATTCAATAGCATCAAAATTTACCATGTCTCTAGCATATTCATAGACAACTACTTCAGCAAAGTCAACTACCGTGGATCCTACCAGAACCCTTTGGTCTTCTGTAAGGGATAACCACCATCCTTTTATGCTACCATCTAGGTTAGCAATTATAAGGTCCATGCCTTCTTCGTCAGTCTTTCCAACTACAAGTTGTTGAGTTTCTTCCCATCTATGGAGTCGTTCGGTTAGACTCTGGATTCTATATCTTATATCATTACCTATTCCACACCGACCATCAATATTGAGTGAATATAAAAGTATAGGACCCTGAGTTAGATCATCTGGTTGTCTTCCTTGATTTCGTTGGATACCCTGATCAAGAGCTTTAACACTACCAAAACATCCTTGAGGAAAGGTTGCTCTAATATTAGGTGTTACTATAGACAAATTGGATGACTCAGTGTTGGAGGAGTATACTTTTTCCAACCATCTAGGTGTACTAGTAAGTAAAACCTTTTCCTCTTGCACACCTTTAGGGATGGTGAGTAGGGACTCATTCCAATCCTGCAAAGCACTCCAAGGGATCTAAGACTTCTAGATTATCAACGTTCCAATATAGTACACTAAGTTCATTGAAATATAAGTAGGTGGCAGTGAGATTTTCTTAAATATTCTTTTTTTGGTTTATATCTTCAGACAACTTAACCAATTATTTAAAAAAATATAATATTTCTATTAAGCCTTTCAAGCATTTCATAGGTGTCATCAAATTTTTATATCAAATCACTTATGCTTAATTACTCAATGCTTATGAAGGATCTTAATTATCTAATTTGTTTAGCATGATCAGACACTTGCTTAGTAGTAGGTTGTCTTAATGGGATGATCTTAGAAGGGGTGCCTTCTCCTATTTTTACCATACTCAGAGAGTTTGTTTTATAAGACCTTTTTATGTTTTCTTGCAATTCATGTATTTGAGTGAAAATAAGTGAGGATGATCCTACTAGGGTATCAACCTTTTCTTGAAGTTCTTGAATTTTCTTTTCAGTTTCTTCTGCTCTAGTATTCTGCTGATCATTTATGTTTATTACAATTTTTTCTATTTGTTTAAGGCTAATGTCCATTTTGTTAGTTGACAAATTTATACCAGTATTAACACTTAAAATGTCCACGATTCCTATGTGGATAACTTTAAGCATATTATAGCCATTTGTATTTGTCATAATCAGCTTCTTCAAATCTTCTTTTATTTCTTCAAGCTTAGTAGTCTTAAGAGAGAGGTCTAGCTTCTATTCTAAAAGGACTTCTTCCAGATGTTTTACTATGCTAGTGGCTTCATCTAACATTACTATTTATTTATTTTGACCTTTATTTAACTCAACCAGGCTAGCTTTGGCTGCATTTAACTCACCTTGAATCCTATCACTAGTATTGACTAGTGGAGCTATGCTCCTATGTTTGGGCCAATAGTTTATTAACCAGTGTTCCTATATTTTGATCTAGAAAGCTTCTCATTTGATCAATTTATACATAAAGTTCATCAATATTTTTTCCCAACTCAGTTAAGGTTGAATTACACTAGTTTAGTTGCCTTCCTCTAGTAGATTTATGTTTTCCCTTATCTATTGCTTCTATTGAGTCATGTTGCATAATAAATTGGCCATCAAATGTGAATTTTACATAGAATTGCCTTGGGTGAAAGCTTCCCATATTTTCTAGAACAATGTATTTGACATCTACCCCATTTTCTTCTTTTTCAAAAGTAATTGAGATTTTCAACTCATCTTCCCTTAGAAGAGATTTTATTTCTTCAGTTGGATCTCCTCTAAATATATTAATATGCAGAGCATTCTACATTCTATGGGTATAAGTTATACATGCATCACAATCAAGATGATTTCCAAAATGATTTTTAGCTAGGTTTACATAAGAGTTGTGTTCATCGGGTAAACTATGGTATCTTGACCAATCTGATTTAGAAGCATCAAATTTTTGACTTGGGAATCTTATGGTTTTGAGGGTCTCTAAATTAGCTATAGAGGGTTTCTTCATGGACTAAGGCCTTTTGAGTTTTCTCTCTTTAGGGCATTCTCCTTGTTGGGTTTCTTATTTTTCTTCTTCCACCAGGGAGATTTTATATCTTCCAAAATCTTCTTTTATAGGAAGAGAAGTTAGCCTAGGAGTGTACTTGGTTTTTTTCTTAGGTGGCCTATAGATACACTTGCTATAGATAGTCACCCATTTTTTTTGGGTAAGGAGATTGTCTTGAAGTTTATATGACTGATATTGACCTGGTCTCCTATGGTTTTTGTTCCAAGTATCATCACCATGCTAGCTAGGGATTTTTTATTATAATTGGAGGGTACCAAAGGATACTTACAGTATCAAAAGACCCATCAAGTAACTATAGTAAAGGGAATAGATATAGGATCCATTTCAAGGTTCTTAAATTGTAGATTACATTTAAACATTTTGGTAATAGTAGGATCCTCTAAGTCAGCCATAAAATTAAGATAAACTCAACAAGTAAATTTGACATCATGCAAATTATCATTGATTGCACCAAGTATAGCTTAGGAAATGTTTTGCAATCTGCTATCAACAAGAACAGATAAAATGGGAACATCTAGGCCTTACCTAAAAAGAGGTACTATTGCCCATTCTAATTGGCTGATGTGTATAAAATGATAGTCTTTTTTATAATGTCTTAAAATGTTCCTTAGCTAGTATATTGAACCAATATCCCTCAATATTTCCTAACATCAAACCTTTAACAGAAAATTGTTTGAAAGAGACTTCAATCTGAAACTTCTTTTTTAAGAAATTCATCTTATAGACTTCAGATAAATCTAATCTAGGGAGTTCCCGGATTGCATTTGTGGATTCCAGAGAAATATATTGGCTTAGGTCATTTTCATCTTCTTTCCTATTTCTAACTTCTGATTTCTCCATCAAAGTTGAAAAATAAATATAATTTTCACTTACTTGGTCCATAACGCTTAGATGATGCAACTCTTCTTGGGAGAACTTATCCTTGATATTGCCTAGTGCTTGTTCAGTTGGTAACTTCCAGGTCCTCCTCCAACAGACAATTATTCGAATAGGGGTTATTAGGATAAATGGATTAAACAACACCTTGCCTCAATGCCTCAACTCCAAGTATCCCATGTACATTCAAAAACTAGATATGATATATTGTTGGGCCAAATAAGTCTCAGGGAACTTCATACATAGTAGGTTCCCTGAGCTTATGAACAAGGAAAGCTAGCATTCAAATCAACTTTAAATAGATTATCAAAAGAGTAATATGATTTCCCTATAGGCTAGAATAAATAATTGAAGATGACAAGATGACCCACAATATATATTCAATTTATACATCCATACTTAGAATTTTTTGTTAAATGTGTAGACATGCATACATATTTATACTTCTATAATTTTTTTTTGATAAGTGTGTACACATACATAAATATCATCTTATTAGTGGGCTTCCATATTTGCATCTATAGCTCCATACTTATTTTTTTTAATAATTGTTACATTTGTATCTATATTTTCATACTTAAATTTTTTTTATTTAATAATTTTAATATCTACATATATACTTATAAATTTTTGATTCCATAAATTCTAATATAAACATTTATTGTGATTCAAACTTTTGATCTTTTTGTTGTGAGTATAAAACTCTAAAAATAGATCTTCATCAAATCAAATACAAATAATTTTAACATATTATTATTGTTTAAAATAAAATCAATATTTATTATAATACCATGTCAACAAAGGTATATACGATAGTATCATATTAGCACCATATATATTATAGTGCATCATAATGCACTAGATAGTCACCATCCACAATCTCATTTCAAATATTTAGGCATCCATTTAACTTGGATTTTGATAATATTGAGAAGAGATACATTTTTATTAAAAAAATGAAAAGAGTTGAAATGTTATTTAGACCTCCAACAAAAAATTGAAAGCTGTGAGGTTGATATTTTTTTAAAAAGTAAAGTAATATCTTTCTTATTCAGTTCAGTGATTAAAATATTTTCATGGGCATTAGAAAAGTGTATTTGAAATGAAGATTTCAAATACAAATGTGGTGAGCTATTTGTTTTTAAAATAGTAATAAATTTTTTTAAAAATTGAGAATTATTTTAAAGTAAAATATTAAAATTAATATAGCTTTGGGGAAAAAATTCAATCACACACCTTGACCCATAAAAAGAACTTAAAAATAACCTCAGATAAGGATGGTTGTTAAATGTAATGCATCTTCTCATGTTTCCATCTGGACAATAAGAAATCATTATTTTTTCATTCTCTCAAGCCATGCATTGGGAAGTGAAAATTTTACAATATTTTAAAAATAATGTTAATATGGGTGAATAGGAGTTATGAAGCAGTTTTAGTTCTTGTGTTTAGTTGAGAAAGTGTGTATTTGTGAAATAGTTTTGAATATGATGGTTTTGTAGAAAGAGGTTAATACCCAAATATGACAACATAAACTATCACATCACTTTATTCGTGAGATAGATATTGTCTAAAAAATATATTATCATCTAATTATTCTATAAAGGTTATAGGTAAAAATATTTGAGTAGTTATAATATTTGACAATATTTAGACCTCTCCCATTTTTTTTTAAATTTATAAGTAATGAGTTTATGGGATCCGTACCTAATTAAAAAAAACAAATAATTTCATACCTAAATCGGTTATAGACATAAATCTATCCATTCACTTAGTACATAGGTCATAAATAAAAAACACCAACAATTATAAATATAATAATAATACAAAAATGATGTATACATATTAAGCACATCATAAAATTTGATTCTTAATTTGATTTTTTCAAAAACAAGAATATACCAAAAAAAACCCACCAAAAGATTTTCATTTCCTTACCATATCATAGGTTAAATTTAAAAAAATCATAGAATGTATAACAAAGGACAAAAAAATAAATAAAATAAAATGCATTATTAGATAAAAAAAAAGGGCACATTCACAAATCTAGTCAATTGGTATGATTTTGATAAATGTTAAATTAGAGACAGGCCTAAAATAATCACCATCTAGTAAAGGATGATTACCATAGGGTGAATTAATAGTCACCACATTAGAACTAGAAATAACCTAGGTAGATGGAATGTCTAACTACTTGGACCTGCATTTGTCTACAATCAAATGTTTGCCTAGAGCCATCGTAATTGTTGTTGGACTTTGTCTGATTAGCCATGGAGGAGGAGAAGGGTAAATGCCACAAAACACAAGTCTAACAAAGAATATAAGTAATTCAATTATTTGGCATGAGTGGTTAACAACATGCATGCATTCTATAGTAGGCAAAGGAGAGAAAGCACTATTTATAGGTAGTGGGGGAAATAAAGAACCCAAAAAACTATCTGATTTCATCTCAAAAACCAAGGATTGAATATAATCATGGAGAAGAGAGAATCACTTCTCTAGGTCCCTAAATGCAGCCATCAACATGAACTTAAAATTGTCTCTACTAGAGAGCAACAAAACATCTCCCTGATCATCATCTAGGGTTGTTATAGCTTCATCAAAACTAACCCTGAAGATTGGATTAACAAATACTTCGACCAATGATTTTACCTTCTCCTTGTCAGAGAGAGGAAACATTATGTTGGTAGAAAAAATAGAATTATCCATAGAACTAACTTTAATCATGTTAGAAGTGGAGAGAAATTCTTCACCGATGATAGAAAGGATAACATTGAAAACTTTCTTGGAAGGAATCCAAAAGATGTTATATAGATGAAAGGGTGAGAATCTACCAATGAAATATATTTTTGGTTTTTGGTAGGAGAATATAAATAAACTATAAGCCAAAGCATCTTGCACAGTGGGCTTCATTAAAATTTGAGTAGAACTAGATGCCAAGAAAAAGGAGTTCACAGTCCCATTATGGAAAAAACAACACAAAAAGGAAATAAATAGACACAAATGAATCATAGCCAAAATATGGTGGCAATGAAGGAAAAGATAGAAAAAATGAAAGTGATTGCTAATATCAATACCTGATGCCATTAGTAGAGCTTAATTATGATTATCAATGACAAACCATATCGATTGGTCAATTGCAATATTTGCCAAAGCATTAGTAATCTTATTTATCTATTAAGTTATTTTAACATGTGTGATGACATTTATGGCATATCTGATGACATTTTTTATTTGATTTTGTAGATTTCAAAATAATGAATTTAATTAATGCTCATTTAATAGTGCTTGATGCTCTAGACAACATGTTTCTATAGCATGGATTGAATTTGAAAAAAATTGCTATGTTATCTAGAGTTAGTGATGGTAGTCTCTTAGAACTAACATAAAAGTTGATTTTAGTGGAACTAGGCCTAATCAGACATCATGAAGTTATCCAGAGTTAGGAAAATGAGTCTCTAAGAGCTATCAAATATGTCAAAGCTTGGCAGAGCACCACCCAGTGGGGCCTCATCACATCATTTGGTATCAGAGAATAGTCTCTCAAAATTTCTAGAGATACGAGCACCCAACAAAGCTTGACTGAATGGAATATTACCAAACCATCCAGATTAAAAAAATCAATATCTCTAGATCTATCTGAGATATCTCTAGAACTAGGCCCTATAGGAAATTGTGGCACCATATAATGCAAAAATGAATTAGTCATAATTTATGACATGGGTAGCTGAGAATGAAGTGAATTTGGTTACCCAGAATAGATTAAGATGCACCACTAGTCCTTTTCATGAAACATCATATTTCAAAGCATAAATTTGTAGAATATAGAACAAAAGTTAAACATCTACCACCAATTAAAAAAAAAGATATAGGGGTGACAATGGACATGTGTGAAAAAGCATGGGATAACTACAAAAAAAATCTAAGGGATGTTGCCACATGCTCACCACATGCTTCTTGTTAGTGAAATGGGAAACTGGACCCAACTAGATAGTTTTGAAAAACATCATATCTCTATTATTGTACTGTTTGGCAATGTAGGACCATGGATTATAAATTTAATTATAGTTTTTGAAATTAAAAGATAAAATCCTAGCCCCTACTAAAAATCTCAAATTTGAAGCAAATGAGCTATTAAATGGCGTTAATACAAAAAAATGCATGCACAAGCCTTTAGTTTACACAAGGTTCATTAATGATCACCAATGCTAATATGGAAATCTAGGAAGTCATTATCTTTTTTTTTTGATGTATGGATCCATGCAATGAAAAAAGGGGGTCAGACATGTTTTAACTACTAAAACTTTAGACTTTTTGTGCCATATAAGCATAATGTGCTATTTAAAAATATTACAATTATAAATTTAAATGTTGCAATAAGAAAATGATAAATATCCATAAACAAGTCAAACGTATAATAAAAGAATAAAAATATTAAATACATAATGAATAGAGTGGGATGATCAAATTTTGAAGAAGTCATTAACAATTACTAAATTAGCAAAAGTGAATCAATAAAAAAGACTCAAAATTATTATTATTCTTGTATAAGAAGTATCTTTTGTGCATGTTATGCCACGACATCTACTAAAAACTTCAAAATAAACATGGCTTGTATTTTGCCTAGGCAGTAGTAGACTTTTTAAATTTAAAAAAAAAAAACACCAAGTACCATTTGTTTGTTTTTAGCATATCATGTCGGTAATATTGTAGATTGATTTTCATGAGAAAATGTTTCACAGATTGTTTTTTGATAGATCAAGAAACTCATTATCCTCTATGCCAAAATTAGGTGCTCTATGGTTAATAGATAAGATTTAATGAATGGTTTACTTTTTTTTAATCATTGTTAGTTCACCATATTGTGAATTTGGCAAAGCCTAGCCCAATAGGAATTCACCACATAATTCAAAATAAGAAAGGCCAAACTCCCATACCCATCATAAATTTTAGAGCTTGAGAGAGTGTGACCCAATAGTGGCACACTGTGTTAATTAGAGTTAGAGAGCCAATTATCCATAGCTATCATAGATGTTATAGCCCAAGAGATCTCAACGCAATCAAAACTTTCCCCATCATTCAAAGTTAGAGAGGCATCTCTACATACTAGTTAGAGATGCTAGATGCCTATTGAATCCATGCCAATCATAGATAAGTATGCCATTATAATCCAAAAATATGACTCCCTCTACCTTATAGAGATGTCAAAGCTTGGGAGAGATCACCGTATGAGAATTAGTCCTATCATTTGGTGTCAAAAATGGAAATGGATAGGATCTATCAAAGGTATCATAAATTGGGAGAGCTAAGATTAACATGTGATTGACACATCATTCCCAATAGAAAAGTAAGTCTCCCAAACCTGTCAGATCCTAGAAGATTCAATCTTGATTGCAAGGTGTCACATCATATAATACCATGATAAAATGGTTGTTTAATATGAATTTCAATGCTTAGAATAAAGTAAGATTAGTTAATCATGATCCATTGGGGAGTGTCTCATATTCCTAGGTGACATGCCATCATATGCAAAATAAAGGTATGGATTACAAATCTATGTTTAGATAATGATTGTTAATAAAAAATAATTGATCGATAACACATGTTAGATAATTGAGACTAGCATACAAAATTTTAAGGATGTGGTTACGTGCATACCATGTGTCATGAGTAATAAGACACCACTTTTCATGTTTTTCTAAGTAGGTAAAAACATTATCAATCCTAGTTAGAAATACCAGTTTCCCAGACTTGTCATTAATGATAGAGCCTAGGAGAGTACCATCTGATGGGAAATTAGCATGTCATTTAGGGTAAGAGAAGCCAGTCACTCAGACCTATTATAGATGTTAGGGCTTGAGAAGGCTTGATCTAGTGGGAGATCACAACATGATTTAGATCTAGTCAAAGTAGTTCCCTGGACCTGTAATAGATATCATACATCGAGAGAAGATAGGATAATGTTAGATCATTGTGTTATTTATAATTATAAAGGTTACTCACTCACACTTATAAAATATGTCAGATCTTGAGAAATATCGATGCAATGGGTGCCTACCATGTCATTCAAAGTCATAGAAGAAAGTGCAGAGGATTTGTCATAGATGTCAAAAACTAGGAAATTAGGCTTTAATGATAAATTAGTGTGCCATTTATAATGTGAAAGGAAATTTTCCTAGACCTATCAAATATGTTAGATCCTGGGAGAGCCTAACTCGATGGGAAACTATCATGTCATGTAATGCAAAGATGAATTGGTTACCACATATGGCTTTAAAGGCGTAGAATAAAGTGGGAGCTATTAAGAAAAAATTATTGGGGTGTGACATGTCTTCTTGGGTGACACATTGTCTTACTCATGATAAAGGCATTGAATACAAGACCTTGCTTAGATAGTGACCATGTAATAAAATCTAATAGGAAGATGGCATGTGTTGGAAAGTGGGGACTAGATGATTTAACTTAAAGGTATGTGATCGCATGCCTTCTATGTGCTCATGAGTGATAAAGCTGAGTCTCTCAGAACTATCAGATATGTTAGAGGCTAGGAGAGCTTGACAAGATAGGAAGTTGTTATGTCACACAATGTAAAGAAGAACTCATTATCACTTATGACTTGAAAAACATAGATTAAAGTAGGAACTATCAATAAGAATTGGTTATGGTGTAGTATGTGTCCATGATAAACACATCATCATGGTCATAATAAAGACATGGAATGAAAAGCCATGCTTAGATGATGACCGCTAATAAATATTTAATACACCAATGACACATGTGGGAAAGTGTGGGCTAGTTGAGTCAACTTCAAGGTGTGTGATTATGTGTCTATCAAGATTTCATGAGGGAGAAAGGTGAGTCTCCCAAACATGTTAGAAGAGTCATAATCTAGGAAATCTTAGATAAAGGATAAACTATCACATCACACAATGCAAAGATGAACTAGTTACCACTTATGAATTAGAAAGCTCAAAATAGAGTACACGTTGTTAAGCATGACCAATCAAGGCATGGCATGAGTCTATGGATAACATATCATCTTATTCAGGATAAAGGCATGGAATGAAAAGTTGTGCATAGATGGTGGCAATTAAATAAAATTTTGATATAACAATGACATGTATTTGAAAATAGGGAGTAGCTAAGAAAATCCAAAGGTATATGATCATGTGTCTAACACACACTCATCATCAAAAGAATAGGAAGCTAGTTTAGATTAGATAGATTGGGAAAATATCCCATGACCAATGTTATATATGGTCGATAGTAGAGGATCATGCACTCTAAATTCAATGCTAGATTTGGAATTGAAAGGAGAAAATCTCACCACCAACTCAAATTTCAAATTCATAGAAAGTGAGATATCAAATGACATTAATGTAGGGGCATCCATGCACAAGCTTTAAAATCCTTAAGGAATCTCATTAACTATGATCATGACCAACTTAGAATAAATTTCACATTTATTTTTATGAAGTCCAAAAACAACTTCTGTATTACATGCCTTTGACATCCAAAAGTGTCCCAATTATTTTTCCTTTCCATTCCAATGGCCAGTACATCTTCTAGAATATCAACACATCATTATCTTTGTTAGTTTAACCAGATTCAAGTATTACATTGGCATATATAAATAAATTGAGTAGGTACTTAGGGACTTTGGTGATGTTAATGGCTAAGAGGCTAAATATGGGGATGCCCTTAGGTCCTTTAAAAGATGCAAACTCCATAAATCCATGGCCAAACTAGAGACCTTTCCTTGCACTGAACTAATGGATGATATTCTTCACAAGCATATTCGAGTACAAGATGATATTAATAATTGGGTCTGTTCACCCACTTCTTGGCAACATATTGCCAACATATCCATAAATTCCTTCATGACATACTAATACTTATCAGACTTCTTATTTTCATATGATGCACTAATAGTATCATCCTATACAAGCAATAAACAAATCCATACTATTCTCTAGGACTAGGCTAAGAAACCAAACTCTAAGTTTGTGAACACAGAAAATATCAATGTTTACATAGTATACAATTTTTGAGAAACAATACATTTAGGCATGATCCTTTTCAATCACCTATTTAGAGATTTAGAATGTTTGCATGTCAAAAAGTTATATGTGTCTCTATTGCACATGATTTTGACTCACTCTAACATCCCAGACCTTAGAGGATTAATCAACTTCAACTTGGTTTAGCCATTTTAGATGCCTGGAATGAGGGTGATTTCTACATGATGGGCTATGTGTTTGATGCCATTTATGGAATGATCTTATTCAACCCATCAATCTTTTTTGCCTAGATTTTTGGTGTCCAAACTATCCTTGTTGTGTTCTTCAAGATATATGGTTACCATTCAGACCAATATGTATGGGATGTCTATGATAATTTCTGCCAGGTGGTATATCACAAGATCAATTAAACTCCCATACCCTAGCTTTCAAATGCAATATGATAGTCTCTCACAACCACAATGGACTACTATATATATATAATATATATATATATATATATATATATATATATATATATATATATATATATATATATATATATATATAAAGGAGACAATGATCTAAGTTGTGGGCTTGTTACATGAACCCCTACATTTGTCATGCTATGTGCCTAACTACCTAGCAGAGTAAGAGATCATCTATCAATTAGTGAATAGTATCCTTAGCCACTACATAGGTCAATAGTATAATATGCACCCTCTACTCCCCATCATGATACAAGGACACATTTATAGGACCTTACCTCAATACAATAGATGGTGATAGGTCAAGACTCATTTGATCCGACAAAATGTAATCTTCAATATTGGGACCCTAAAGGGGTGATTTGGGTTCACTTGTCATAGTATGGACCTTAACCCAACATTAACTATGGCCATCAAGCCAAGGATAATGATGAGCTTTACTTTAATGTTGTCAATGACTAAGAATTGAAATCATGGATAGCGACCAAGAGGAAGAACAAAGAGAAAAATGCTCAAGGAGGTCCTTTGAAAACTATTCCATCTCATGCTCTTTCAATAGAGAAGTTGATAACAGCTTATCTGGTTATTTCATGGAGAATATTTAAGGGAATCCTACCACCTTCTATTATTCAATTTATACCTCTATCTCCCCTAATTTATTTTCAATCTTTGATTTCAATAGTAACCCTAATTTCTCAAGTTTTGCTTTTATTTGTCATCCTAGTTCCTCAAGTTCCACTTCCATCAGTAGTTTTGATTTCTCAAGATCCATCCACACCTCCTCCATATACCACTCCAAAAATATTGGATACAATCTTGAAGGGTGCCATACCATCTTCTCCTCTTTAAACTACTTCTTTGTCTCCTCTACTTGTTCCTCTAGTCTCACTTCCAGTTACAAACCTAGTCTCACAAGTTCTTCTTCCAACAACATCTATAGCTCATTAAGGTTCACATCTACCTCTACCTCTATTACATGTTTTTGGTGATTTAACTCTTCTTGATCTAGTAGTACCTTCCTCCAAGCCTCGATAGCCATGAGCTTAGACTAAATGGTGATAGGTAGCACAAGAGTAATTTTCTCAATCAACGACACCATAGTGTTCAAAATTTGATACCAAGTTTAGTTTGACCTTGAGCACTGAACATGAAACTCAATAGGCACCTATCTAAGGTCAGTTACCCACTCCTTCATATCCTATTTTTTACTTTCCACTCTTTAATTGAGCCATGTTTTGACTCTCTATTCCCACGCTCTCTAATTCCACTCTATTTCCACATTTTCATAGTCTTTTTGATTCACCTTTTTCCCAAATTTTATTAGCCTCAGTTCTTTAGAGAATTTCCACTTTCACTTTCCCTCCCACTCTACCCATCTCATATCATGGAGTCTTCTAACTACCTTTTCTATGTATGCCCTCAATAACATATGTATTTAAAACTTGTGTGAGTCCATCACCTCTAACAGAGATAATCCTACTTTCTACTCTACTTAGCCCATTGATTCTTTCTATGATTCTAAGTCATCCACCACTAGTTCTTAAAACTTTGGCTATCATATCTAGAGTATTCAACCTATCATCTATGTCCAATCTAGACAAGAGGCCAAATAAAAAATAAAAGGCCACCCATCCTTTAAATTCTCTAGCTTAAGTAGCAAGAGCCTAAAAACTAGCTCCCTGACCCGATCTCTTCTTAACCCAAAGCCTCACTAGCTTCACCTTTAATCAACCCATCTTTTCTCTATTATTTCATAATCTAATCCTAAGACCAATTGCTTCTAAGGGTAACCTAACTCAGGAATAGTGGTGAGATCAATTCTTCAAAAGGGATTCTCCTTTCATTCTCCCTCCCTTCAATCTAATGCCACCTCTACCTCCACTCCTTTCCTTTTTCACTGCTTCCAACACCTTTGTCTCCTCCATGTAGTTCTCTAACTGAAACTGCCATTTTAGCTACACCTCCTATAGCCCCAATGGTTCAAGGGATAATTTCAAGATCACATACTCCATGAATGGATGTCCAAGGTGAAGTAGATGTGCAATCAAGATTGATAGAGCTTTTAGGAGCATGAGGAGGATATTGATTCAAAGATTTGTGTAGGAAAGAAACTCAATGAGATGGCAGCCCCATTAGGATCTAGTTTCCCTTGCCAAGGTGAGGATTGTTGCTGGGAAAGAAAATATAGTGGAGGACCTATTATTTTTCATGTGGGCTATCTATGATGTCTAAGAAACTTCTTGAGGACATGCAGAGCTAAGTCCAACATCTTAAGGCTCAAGTGAAAATAACATTCTTAGTCAGATTAATTATGTAGGTCAAGGATGCCTTCCTATTATTTTTTTAGATCCTAAATAATGTAATGAAGACTCAAATTAAGACCGATTCAATTATATAGAGGACACAAGTTTACATGGGAAGAATGATAGAGAATGACAAGAAATGTTAGAAGCTATAGGTCATGATCAACAAGGAGATGTTCCCAGAGCTGAAGTTGATACCCACCTTAGATTTGGCACTCTATCAAACCTATGTTAGGAACATGAGAGTAGGGATGGATGAGTGGCTAGCCTTGGCTCACACTACCACATAATTATTAGAAGAGGGAAATAAAATGATACTAACATACTTATGGGAGTTCAATATCCAAATGTTGTTCCACCTAGATTGTAGTGGACTAGACCAAGGAAAATTTGGAGTCCACCTACATCAATTTGACAACGTTATGAGAGAAAAAATGACTAGAGAAAATTAGGAAGGAGCTCAGGTGGTAATGGATCTGCCAACCCAATACACTGTAAGCATTAACCTAGTTTGAGGAGTCTAGGCTCAATGGATGTAATTTTTCACGTCTCCTAGAGACTAACAACCTACATAGAGGTGATCTTTAGAGATCCTGCAATGAACCTAGACATGATAGATAAGGAGTTTGATCTAGTATTAGCTGTATTAGAGTCTAAGAATGACCAATTGATACAGTTGGGAGCTAATGCTTCTTATCCACCTTCACATGTTTGGAGATGATTCCCATATATTTTTTACAAATTTTTTCATGTTTGTTTTCATTCTTTTTTAAAATACAGTTGTGATTGCAATGAATGGCCTGCATGGCCAAGGAGGGATCCTTATGATTTTTGCAAGTAAGTAACAATCCTTGTCTATTTATATAAGAATAATATTATATTGTTAAGGATGAGCAAACAAATGGTCGAAAGTGTTCTTGAAAAGTCTCTAAATTCTAGTCTATAATGGTGATGTAGATCTATAATTATAATAATTTTAAATCTTTTTAATAAATAAAGGCTCTATTTTTATAAAAGCCTCTTTTTCGTGTTTGATTTCATTTCAATTGTATGTTTAAATTATTAATAATGCTATGATTTATTGAATTAACAATTTGCTAGTATATGTTTGTCATGATTATGATGTGATTAGCTATTTTATTTTCTCTATAATCTCTTTCCATTTTTTTATAAGTATTGATCAGTTTTACACTTACCTACAATTTTTTGTATAGTGTTTATGTGTTTTTGACAAGAAAGTTTTGGTGTTAATGTCTGACAAGAATTCACATTAAAAGCATACTTTGGTTTTCATCAAACTCACTTCATTGTATGTTTCTGCAAATAGAACTTTAGTTAAATTTGGTCCACAAAGGTATAGATATGGCACATATATAGAGAAAAATAGCTTCAATTATACACATTAGTTCAATTTTCTATTTGATCACTCGATATTACAATAACTTTACTGTATTTTAAATTTAACAAAAAATGCTAAGGAATTCTATTTAAAATGATGTTAGGTAGTTTTTTCTATTTAGATATCTTTTATTCATATTATTTTCTTAATGCCATCCATGTTCCAAGTATATGTATGAATTTCATAGTCCAAACTATAAAAACATATTTTTTATTTATTGCTACCAGAATCAAGACAATAAATAATTTGATCATCAAATAATTTACTTTGTAAATATCTACTTTATTTATTTGATGATCAAATAATTTTATTTTTCTAATATCTACATAGAGTTATATTATTATTGGAAGCAATCATTAATCAAATAGACAATTCAAGACAATCTAGCATCTATGCATGATCACAATGAAATTTAAATAATTTCTCTCTCACACCATCATAAATCATAAATTCAATGTTCAACTAGATATTTACTATTAAAAATGGATACAATCAGTCCCAGAAACATGTATTTATATATTGAACATACAAAAGAACCTTTTGAAAAAAAATACAAACACCCAAGTTCCTTCATAAATATAGTAATACAATAATAATTATGCCAGCCATGATCTGAATATAAAGATCTATATGATTTCAAATATCATAGTATAAGCCCATCTTTCCATGTATTTTCTATATTTTAAGCATGTCAGTAATGATGTGATAGAACCATATGCCAAAATAAAGGACCTTCCTTGAGGTCATTAACTTTAAAAAATATAAACTAGTAAAAGAAATTAAACAAAGAGAAAGAAATCACAACCACCAACCTAGAGTTAGCATTTCCACTTCAATTACTTGAAATTATTACACAGATTATGGTAAATGCAATGCTAGATCCAAACACACAACATTTCTAGAATGAAAAAAAAACCACTTTCCTATGAATGACAAGTTTTTGGTCCATTTGTCAAATGCAATAACATTTAAATAATGCCATAAATTCCATGAGACAGTGATAGACCATCTTTAAAAAAATTGAAAGCTATTTCAGACCAATGCAACAATGTTTAAACAAATGCATTGAATTTATAAAAATAATGACAATCATAAAGAAATGGGAATCAAGGATCAGAACAAGTTTTTTGATAGTTTTGATGAATAGAAAGAAAATGCTAAAATAATATTCATATAAATATCACATGACACAATTCATAGCCAAACCAAAATCCATAGTCACTATAAATAAGTTAGCTTCACCTAAATAAAAAATGCAACAAAATGAATCTTATCATGCTTATTTATATTCAACGTATGCCTTAGCTTATTATTAATTTTTTTCACAACACAAATTTAGCATGCACATGTCTGTAGCTATACAGGGAGTATGCGAGAACAAGAATGAAGCATTTAAATAAACATAAAAAAAAAATTGTCTTGATTTTTTTAAAACAAAAAATTCTCTGTGATCAAAATCATAATTGAAACAGAGAAACCAATATTAAATATACAGTTGACACTAAGATTATTAGAATTATGATATCAAAAATTGACTCCGTTCTATAGGAACCACTTAAAAATCTAGCCTTACCATCCAAAGCCAGATTTATTAGTATTAAGAAAGGTCAATCTAACATAGTCAAAGATAAAAGGACATAATTCAAAAATGTCACTCATAATCAAGTTCTTTTCCTAAAACAACATTGAAAACTACACCAATAATTTATCTATACAAAGGCACACACACAAAAACAAATCACAGAAGCTGAACCATCACATATGATCTTGAGATAATGCTTAACACTAAGTTTGTTTATGGAACATCATAGTTTAAATAACATATACTAGTCATTACCATTTTAACACATCTTCCTTTGGTTCAAGAATAATATTGAACAAGGACAACACATTAAATCAAGGTACAATTTTCTGCATTCTAACTAATCAAAACAAAAATATACAAAGATGAGAAAATAGTGTCATGACATATGCCAAACAATGCTAGTTTTCAACCAACTTCTTATACATCACATGTGCAACTAAAAACTAGGAGATGGCAATACTAACCATAAAATTCATTGTGTATTCAAGAACGAATAAGCAAGAGTAAGATGGTTCTAACTAACAGTGGCCTCAATTATCCAATCCATTGGTCATGATGTTGAAAAACTTGTCCAAACAAGAGAACAATTATATAGAGGTGAAAAAGTTCAAAGATGTAAGAAGAGTTTGATTTCACTAAACAAAATATATCTAAATTTATTGTTCCTATCATTCTTAGAATTGTAAACATCCTTGCTTAGATTATGCCTTCAAATAAATATTCTACACTTTGCTATATATATGCATGGTCTTGCATATACATAGTTGCTTAGCACCCTGAAAAGAAATGAAAATCAAGGAGAGTGTCAGTCTCTATTAAAATTGTTAGCTACAAACAAAAATCATAACAATAACTAGATTCTTTAAATTAGACATAATATAAGACAAATAGAATATATATCGAATATAATAAATAACTAGGGAACTACCATCTAAAATGAATAAAGCATTGAAATTCATGCTCGATCGACCCAACCTTGCTTTCAATTCCATCAAAGACATAATAGCATCCAACATTTCAAGATTGTCTTGATGTAAATAAAGGAGTTCAAGAAAATTTCAAAGTTTAACTCTCTTGTTCAGTTTCCTCAAAATTATAATTTATATTAAATTGATCTTCATGATAAATATCACAAAATATATCCTCCACTTCATCATCATAATGATGATGATCATCGTGATAATTGCAAAATAAATGATCTACCATATTTTGAAGTCCAAAACCATCTTTTACTAATAAAATATCTTTAGTAAAAATTTCATAAAAATAAATTTATTTTTTCTTGCACCCCAACATTTATTTTAATTTTTTATTTAGAAAAGCTTTATAACCCCTTTCAATATTATTAAGATGTGTTTCATCTTTTAGATGGTACTTAGGGTTGATGCACTATACCTTTTTCATTGATTGAGGTCAAAATTTAACATTTGAGTCGGTATTTGAATATTTAATTTCACATACCTACATATCAAATCTTAAGCACTAAATCCCGTGATAGTAAGGGTCGATTGGGCTAAGAGTTTAGAGGCAGCACTTTAATTTCTATAAAATGTGTTTCAAAACCTTCCTTGACCAAATAGATGTCTTCCACGATCATGTGGGATTCATATTCCGGCTTGAATTTAATCTGAAATTACTCCTCCTTCACATTTTTAAGGTTTCAATTTCACTCTATTGATGCTTAATATCAGCCCTACATATTTTCCAGCTTTGAAACCCTAGCTTAGAATACCCTTGATCTATGATTTCAACCCCCTAAATCTGAGCTACTCCTTTTAAGGCTTATGCTGATTTTGTCTTACTACCTAGACTCAGAGTGTACCCTTCACCATATCCATGATTTTGATAGGCTTCCAATTCCTCTTCCCTTGATTAAGATTCTACCCACTCAAAGAGCACCTCTTCTATTTCAAACTGTTCACCCTTAATTTCTTCCTTGATATTTTCACCATTGCTTTGATCCTATTTATTTCTTTCTGCTGCTTAATTGCTCTTCCTCTCTCCTCTACTCCTGAATATTGCTTCATGTTACTATATTTTTCAACAACGAATCATTTAATTTAAAAACAATTTTTTTTAATGTAAAAAATATTCAATAATAGAATACAATATTGTAATAAATTACGATTGCAATTTCAGCTTTAAAATTTCAATTCATAAATACATTCCATTGGACAGAAGTATAAAATTACTAGTAGAAACTAACACGAATAGTATCTGATAATGTAACCTACATGAAACAAACAATATAAATAATAAATTATAACAAAATAAGAATAGTCAAGGAGGGATTTATATACGTTTCAGCAAACCCAATTTGAAACACTTTAGAAACCAAGAATTATTCAAACCTATGCAAGTGGCAAACCAACGAAAATAAATAAATAAACATCAAACAAAAATGAAGACAAAGTCTCCGAGGTCGGTCGTTCAATCTTCCAGTGGTGGGTATTTTACCCGGGCGTGCGGGGGAAGACAGCGACGTTTACAGACTCCAGACTTCATATAATATTCAGTTTGTGGGAATGGATGTCGCAAAAGTCTAATTAGAGCCGTCTTCCTCACTGGCTGATGAGTCAACAATCTACCCTTATTGTTTAATAGTGTCGACAGTTGGATTACGCTCTGCCGTTTCCTGGCTGAAAGTGTGACGGAACATAAAATGGCAGGTCTGAATGGGTCTACATGGTACCCCGACCCGGAATCTCACTATGGTTGCCGGGTATAACCTTGCCACTTACCCTCATCCTTCCATGATTTCATACGCCGTATATAGAAGGAAGGCGTCACAGCCGCACATGCATGCATGCATGCGCTGTCAACCCAAATGGAAATCCACTTAAACTGCTTCTCTATTCACAGCTTAAATGATCCTCACTCCTTAGTGCTCATTCTACCCTGAAGGAGTTGTCCTTGCAAATGGCCGAGTTCAGTAAGCAAGGTTTTGGGGCTTTTTACACACTCGATCAAGTGGCACTCCTCTCCCTCTTTATGGAACAGTCCTCCGCAATCTCTGAGGAGGGAAGAATTCTGTTGCAAATAAAGGAGATGGATTGGATTGACAAACAATACACACTTCGTAATTGGAATGCGTCCCACGACAATCCATGCGCCTGGAATGGACTCTACTGTGATTCTGCCTCTCCACTAGTCACCAAAATAAATCTCACCGACGCTTCCATATCAGGGAAACCGATTTCTGCGATATGCGCACCCCTTTCGAGCCTAACGTCCTTCATAATCCAAGACAACGATTTCGGAGGTCCTTTCCCCCAAGCCCTTTTGCAGTGGAAGGGTCTGCAGAGCCTGGATTTATCCTACAATTGGTTCACTGCGAGCCTTCCCAATGGCATCCATCAACTGAGCGAGTTGAGAGTGTTGAACCTGGCAGATAACATGTTCTCTGGCACCGTTTCTCCCGCTTTTGGATTGCTACCGAAGATGGAAGCCCTCTTCTTCCATGAAAATATTATTAGCGGCACAATTCCTTCCTTTCTCGGCAACTTGACGACTTTCACCAACTTCAGCATCGGCGACAATGGTCTGGATCCTGGTACCCTAACGAAAGAGCTCGGGAATCTGAAACAGCTGCAGCAGTTATAAATCTATAATTGTACCCTCATCGGACAAATTCCCGACTTTTTCGGCAATTTGACGCTAGAGACGGTGGATATGTCAAAGAATCAGCTCTCAGGCGATATTCCATCTAGTTTGACGGCATTGTCGAAGCTGAGGGAATTGCTGATGTGGGCCAACAATCTGACCGGACAAATTGCGTCAACCATTGACGGGCTGAGAAGCTTATCCGTGTTGGATCTTTCCGGCAATAAGCTCAGCGGCGAAATTCCAGATGGAATGGCCTACCTGACATATTTGGATACGCTGCAGCTGTTTGATAATCAGCTTAGCGTTCTCATTCCTGCCCGCCTCGACCAGCTTCGGCCCCTGACTAGATTAGTGCTCTACAACAACCACCTCATCGGGTTACTACCCCAATATTTAGGTACGTACTCCGATATTTTCATTATCGACGTTGCAGGTAACAATTTAGAAGTCCCTCTGCCGAAGAATCTGTGCAGCCTTAGAGTGCTTTATGAGTTGGCGGTGTTTTCAAACAATTTCAACAGAAGCTTGGCTTCATCTTTACACGACTGCAACACTCTGCAGCACGCACTGCTCAACGACAACCGGTTCAGCGGCGAGGTTCCAGACGGTATCTGGGGATCTCGAGGCATTGTACAGTTGCTCCTTCACGACAATGAGTTGGAAGGCAGCATTCCTCCAGCGATTGGAGGAGCAAAGAATCTGTCCAAACTAGACATAGGTAACAACCATTTTAGCGGAAGCATTCCTAGAGAAATTGGGGGCCTTAGCAATCTCCAGGATTTTACTGGAAGCAGTAATAATTTGTCCGGTCCTATTTCCCCCGAGATTATGAGTTTGACGTCTCTGGACAAACTCCAGCTTGAGCACAACCTTTTCACTGGAGAAATTCCGAAGCAGATGAAGTCGATGCAAAGTCTAAGGCAGCTCGATCTGTCGAACAACCTATTGAGTGTGGTACGATTCCTGAAACATTAGGCTCCTTGTCAAGCCTGGTGGCTGTTGATCTGTCAAACAATGAGTTTCAAGGGCAAATCCCTCCGGAATTAGGACATACGAAGTTGTTTCGGTTCAACGTGTCAGGTAATAAGTTGTCTGGTCCGATCAATAGTAGTTTTGGTGGCAATCAGAGATTATGTGGCAGAGTGATAGAAGCAGAGACAATATTAAAGTGCTCAAATTTATTAACACACAGAATGATATAGAATATACATGAATGGGTTCGATTGAGTTGTGAGGGGAGTGGATACCTTAATTTATAGAAAGATGGAGAAGTGTAGGAGAAATTGGGAAGGTTCTAGACAAGAATGATCTAAAAGGAGAGATATCTAGAAGATGGAAGAGTCTGGGAAAATTGGATGGTCACGGATGGAATAATTTAGAGAAACAGCTAGAGGACCAAAAAACGTTTTACTTGTAATAAACATTATTCCAACACTCCCCCTCCTTCGCTTCCCGCCCCCACCTCACTTCCCCGTCGCTCCCTCCTCCATAATGTTTATTTGGGTTAGAAGATTCTAAAATGGGTCCCGACAACTTGGCTTGATTAGGTACCCGTTTACAATATCTGACCTAATGATTCATATGTATTTGAAAAGGACCATCTACAAGATGTAACATGTTTCTAAATTTGACAAATTTAATTGGAGCTAATGCTTTAGTGAATATATCCACAACTTGGTCTTCTGTTCCACAAAAATTTAGCTCCACCACCTTTCCATCTATCAAGTCACAAAAAAAGTGATAGTGTACCTCAATATGATTTGATCTAGCATGAAATACAGGGTTTTTTGCCAACTTGATAGTGCTTTGATTGTCACAAAATATAGTAATTGGAAGAACTTGAGGTAGATGAACTTCTTCAAGGAATCTTCTTAGCCACATAGCTTCTTGAGATGCCTTCAAAGCACCAATGTATTTAGCCTCTGTAGATGAGAGTGACATTGTAGCCTGCTTCTTGTTGGTTCATGAGATTGGACTTGAACCAAGATGAAATACATATCTTGAAGTTGATTTTCTATCATCTACATCACATGCATGACTTGAATCTATATATCCCACTAAGTTGGGTTCACCTCCCTTTTTATACTCAATCCCAAGTTAATATGTACCTTTAATATGCTTCAATATTTTTTTGGCAGCTTTCCAGTGGTCAATATGAGGATTTGACATAAACCTGAAAACAATACCAACTGTATATGCACTATCTAGTCAAGCGATAGTCATCTACAAGAGATTACCAACAAGTTATCAATACAATGTTCCATCTACTTATTTTAGATTGGAGTTAACACTCAATTTCAATCCAACTTCAAATGGTGTACTAGCTGGTTTACACTCAAGCATCCTAAATTTTATTAATACATCAAGGGCATATTTGGTTTGAGAAAGCTAAATCCTATATTTTTCTTTCCATACTTCTATACCCAAAAAGTAATGCATTAGCCCTAAGTCAATTATCTCAAAAACCTTTTTAGTTTGATCCTTAGTGTTTATAATATATTGCATATGATCCCCTGTAATTATTAAATCATTAACATACAGTACAACATTAACAATTTTTTCCATCACTGTGCTTCACATACATGTTTGGATCAGTGTTGCTTCTTGTGAATCCTACTTTTAGAAAGTATTCATTTATTTTAAAGTACCATTCCCTTGGAGCTTTTTAAAGACCATATAATGACTTCTTCAGTCTACAAACTAGATGTTCTTCACTAGATTTAATAAATCTAGGTGGTTGTTGCATGTAAATTTCTTCCTTTAAATCGCCATGTAAGAAAGCACTTTTTACTTGCATTTGATTTTTTTTTTTACATCTAAATTTTGCAGCTAAAGAGCTTATTGTACTAATGTATGTCATCTTAGTAATATGATTAAAAGTTTCAGCGAAGTTAATACCTTATTTTTGTGATAATCATTTGGCCATAACCTTGCTTTGTACTTTTCCACATCTCTATTTAATCTGAACTTTGTCCTATATGTCCATTTATAGCTAACTATATTCTTCCTTTTTGGAAGAACACACAACTCCCAAGTGTCATTTTTCATTAGAGAATGATATTCTTCTTGCATAGCTGCATCTCATTAAACTTTTATTTTTTCCTCCTCATAAGTGATAGGATCTTCCACCTACATCATTCTAGTCATAAGAGCATAGTTAGAAAGCAAATACTTAGGGCCTTCTTGATATATTTCCTCGATGCTCCTTGTCTTTCCCATGTTCCTTTCATCACTTTCATTTGGTGTTTCTATTTGATTTTGATTTTCTCGTACAGATGATGACAAATCTTCATTTAAATCATTAGTATCAATAAGTTCATCCTCCTTGATTAGAATTGGAAGGGAAGATGGTTTAGAAGTATTATCGTCTTCAATATCTTCATCAAACCACAAATTTATTTTGATATAAATTTCTTCTTTTTCAGGATTATATAGTCTATAAGCTTTTGATTCTTAACTATATCCAATCATCATGTAATTTTCACTTTTGTTATCTAACTTATTTCTTTTTTTATCAGGAATGTGAGCATAAGCATTGCAACCAAAAACTTGGAAATGAAAGATAGTAGGTTTTCTACCACTCCAAGCCTATTCAAGAGTTTTATTCATTACTGCTTTAGTGGGAGTCCTATTTAGAATATATGTAGTTGTGTGAATTGCTTCAGCCCAATATTTAGTATCTATTTTTCTAGAATACAACATGCATCTAGCCATTTCCATTAAATTTTTATTCTTTCTCTCAACAACCCTATTATGTTGAGGTGTGTAGGCAACTGTAGACTCTTTATTTATACCATACTATTTACAAAAGTTCAAGAATGCATTGTTAATGTATTATGTACCTCTATCTATTCTTATTATCTTTGAATGTCTTTCACTTTATTTTTTAACTAGGGCCTTAAATTATTTGAACTTACACCTTACTCTTCTTTTTTAAGTAATCCCAAATTCTTCTACTATAATCATCTATAAAATTTTAAAAAAACCTTGATTCAGTGAGTGATGCTGTCTCAAATGGACCCATTAGATCACTATGAACTAGATGTAATAGAACTTTGGCTCTCTATGATTTTCCATTAGGGAAACTTTCCACATGCTGGTTTCCCATAGCACACCTTTCACAAACCTTTTTATTTTGAGAAATACTTGGGAGTCCATAAACCATGTTCAACTTCTTCATAAGTGCAAGACTTTGATAGTTGACATGTCCCATCCGTTCAAGCCATAAATTTATCATGTTAGTCTGTTTTACAATGCTACACACATGACTATCTTCACATTTTGAAGTAAATTCTTGAAAATAGTATATTCCATTCTCAACTTTGTCAATTGATTTGACTCTAAAGTTATATCTAATGTTGTCATTCATATCTTTGATTAAACATTTATCATTATATAATTCTATCCTATAGCCTTGATTTGTTATTTGAGAAATAGACAAAAGGCTAGTTTTTAAGTTTGGAAATAGTTTTAAATTTTTGAATATACCATTGTCAACTTGAACATTACTAATTCATTTAACTTCTAATACACTATTATTTCCTAGAAATATTTTTTATTTAGTGATATCTTTGCTTAATGACTCAGACTTCTCTTTGTTATGAGACATATGTTGTGTAGCACCATAATCAATAACCCAATCATCTTTATAAGAATTATTTCCTTTGAGAGCCACACATAGAGCATCACTTTTAGATTCAACCATATTTACATATTTCCTTGACTTCCCTTTTGAATCATTTAGTTTATTATAATATTGATTTTCATGATGGCGTAATTTACTACAATAGTTACATTTGATTTTGTGCCTTTCTTGGTGATGATTATGACCCTTAGAGGAATCATACCTAGTGTCTTGCCTCCAATACATCTCTCGTCTTGTCATGAAACTTCTTATAACTAGATATTCCCCTTATCACAAAAGATTGAGAATCATCACTTGAAATCTCTTTTTCATTAGCTAACCATTTTTTTTCATGTATAATCTTAGCACATCACTCTTTAGATGTAATGGTAGTTAGCTTATCAACAACATCTAAAACCCTTATAAATAGTTGATATGACCTAGGTAAACTTTGTAATATTATTTGAACAATTTTTTTATCATTTATGATTTTTTCAAGAGAACCAAGCTCATTTTTCTTTTCCTTTATTTTAGTTAAGTGAGACACTAATTCTTTTCATTCTAATAATCACATATCATATAGTTTAGTAAAAAGGGTCAAAATCAATACATCAGTGAAATTTTCATACATTCTCTTTAGAGTACTCTATACATTAACACTACTTCGTTCATTTCAAACTTTCAAAAATACCTCATCAGAAAGAATAAGCTTTATCGAGTTTTTTCCATCTTATCTCCCTTCTCCCAACTCTCTTGATCCTTACCAGTAGCTATAGGCCTTTTCTATTGGAAAATTGGAGAGCTGATAAAAAATTAATACAAGCAATGCAAAGCTAAACAATACATAGAATAATTATTCATGTTATATATTATTATATCTTCATATTCATGATAACAAAGGCTATTATATAGCCAAGGAGGTAGCATAAAAACCTCCTATAAAATAGAATTTAATAACTCATAATAGTCATGGGTAATAAAAACATTACGAGAATACATTTCTTGATAATAACAAATAAAATGATATGCTATAATAGGTTTAAAATAATGATAATAACAAATAAAATGATATGCTATAATAGGTTTAAAATAATTAAACCTATATAATAATTAATAATATTATTAAATCCTAACATCTACCCCCTTAAAATTATTATTTCCTAGCACCCCCTTAATTCAAATATGATAAAAAAAATTTACACTCTATGTATAGCCTGCTAACCTTTGAGGTGGCATGCCATCTTTGTGGCTTCATTATCTTGATGACACCTTGGTTTTTCCTTATAGGATTACCAAAAACTTGAAAGTGATAGGATCACATCTCTCTGCTAACACCTTTTATGGTTTTTTCAGATTATCATGAACCCTTATGGTTTTCTATCTGCAGGTTCACCATGAACATGGAGGTGACAGGTAGTCTCAACTATTTTATACATTTTGATGGTTTCTCATATTTCCACAAACCCTTTTTCAAGAACCAAGCACTATTTTAGTGCTTTTGTTCACCAAAGTGTTCTTCATCAAGAGGTACGAAATTGTAAAATAATGCTTAGTATGTTTATTGAAAACCACACTACACAATCACACCATGCAAAGCATAAAACAAACACAATAAAAAAATGTCACCATAACAATGACGCGACTCCATCATAGGTGACTTACAAGAGGATACAAATTGTCATTCAACCTTCGTGTATCCTCTAGCCTCCATTAACTTGTTGTTTACTCAAAAAATATGGCTTTGAACATCAACCCTTACATATCTCTTTTTTAGGACAAAACCCTCCCACTAATACATATGACTTAGGACTTCAGGTTCACTCAATAATGTATCTGTATATGATATTTTTTTTACTTTAACAATATCAACAATGGACCCAGCATAAAATATTGACACTTAAAATTTTTATGAATAAATAACCAAAAACCTATATATAATTGGACACTATTTATAAAGACATGTAAGGACTAAACAAACTATAGACTAGAAAGTAATATTTAATTACTTTATACCAACTATAAAAATAATGAGTCAAAGATTTAAGTCTACATAACTTACTAAAATTTAAATGCAACTAAACCTAAAAAAACAAATGATGTGACTCAAAACCTATTTCGACCATACTTATAAATTATTTTCCCTAAGTAAACATGAAATCTAAACAACCAAATCATCATGAGCTTCATGTGAGTTGCATGGCTAAAGGAAGGTCATTTTCTATGTTTTTTGTCAACTAAGGTGAGTAGATTTTGCCAATGCCATTAAAATGAGTTTTACATCAGAAACATAGAATGCATGGAGTCTACAATCACTGGGTTTGGTGGATAGAACATCATCACCATCGATAATTTTGAGCAGGCACATAACAAAAGGATGGAGAAATGTTATAGCTAAGGTAAGACTAGATCTAGTACTACATAGAAAAATGTGATCAAAAGAGTATGCTGCCATAATGGTGGTTGATAAAATGTGTAACTATTTCTATTCCAAACAAGAAACTACACTCAATGACAATATTTTTTTTATTGATCTGAGTTCCAACACCAATGACAAGAACCATTACAACGTGGTGATCCTAAATGCTAATTCAAATCTTGAACTTGATGCATTGAAAATATATTTGAAATATTGAAATCATGAGTTAGGTTAGATTTTCAAATGCATAGAAGATTCATACAAATGAAATATTGGTTCAATTTTTTTTTATGAGTATCTATATTAATAATCTAAGATAAACAACTATCAAGAGATGACTTCATCAATGGGATAATAGAAAATACTTGAGTTTCCCCCATAAATAAATTAATCTACCATTATGCTAAAAAATGAATGTGGATTTGATACCACTATTGGCAAACTGGAGAGCTAATAAAAAATTGATACAAGTAATGTAGAGCTAAACAATACACAAAATAATTATTCACACTATGTATTATTATATCTTTACATTTAAGAGTATAAAGGCTATTATATAGACATGGAGGTAGCACAAAAACCTTCTAAAAAATATAATCTAATAACCTAAAATAGTCATAGGTAATAAAAACATTATGGGAATACATTTCACAATAATAACAAATAAACTGATATGCTATAGTAGGTTTAAAATACTTAAACCTATATAATAATTAATAAAGTTATTAAATCTTAACATTTTTTGAACATCAATAACAAGATCATAACAATTCTTAAGAGTTAGAAACATATCCAACCATGAAACTAAATCATAATAATTTTTCTCATTCAATTTGATTTTTGGCAATGAAATTCCACTAGTCTCCATTTTTATAAATGCAAATCACTTATGTTTGAAAAAAGGCGTCTGCCTTAAATTTTTTTAAATTCCTTTTTTAAAATAATAATTTGTAAATCCTTTGGAGAAAATATTTTATCACTTAAAAAATTAACCCTTGACAAATCTTAATTTCAACATTTTTAAAAAGCATGCCCAATCACCATTAAAGAAGACTTCATGTAGAGCCCACTCTTATCCCACACACCATGTTGGAAGAAAATAAGTTCAACACTTATAAAATAAGTATCTTATTAAAATAATTAATATTGTCTCTTTTTTTACTAAGGAGGCCCCCTTTAAAAAATGGAAATGTTTTTATTATTTTGCCTTCTTCACTTCTAAAGAAATTCAAATGAAATCCAATTTAATTTTTAGAATCTTATTTCTTACATATATAAGCATTCCACTTAAAGATATAAACGACCCAGATAGTTTTTAGTACCTTGTGATCTTTTTTTTTTGAGTTTCTATTCAACAACCTCTACACTTTAGTTATGCCTCTGATCCCATGCTTTGCAAAACACTATCTGCACCATGTTTCTATAGCTGAGATAGGGGGATTAGGTAGATTATAGGAAGCTTGACTCTGATACCATGATATCAATAGAAACAATATTAAAGTGCTCAAATTTATTAGCACATAGAATGATATAGAATACACATGAATGGGATAGATTTATTTCTGAGAGGAGTGGATAGTTTAATTTATAGAAAGATGTAGAAGTGCAGGAGAAATTGGGAAGGTTCAGGTAGGAATGGTCTAAAAAGGAGATATATCTAGAAGATGGAAGAGTTTATAAAAATTGGACGGTCATACATGGAAAAATCTAGAGAAACTACTAGAGGATAAAAAAAAATGTCTGTGGAATAAAAATTATTCCAACATAGAGGCCCATTAGGGCTCCCTTCTTATTTTGGGAAGAAAAGGAAGTTCCCCAATATTGTGTTGTTGCGAGAGATTATTGTGTGTGGTGGAGTGGTATAAATATAATTCAAGTGGCTATTTATATCTAATAATTATAAAACAAGTTTTGGAGGACAACTCCCATCAGGTGAAAATCACCTTCTAGGAATCAAAAGCTAGATAAAAGAATAAAGATTGAAGATAAAAATTTAAAAGGATGTTTTTACTTTTATGACAAAAGCAAATAATCATGCCATCTATGTATCTCTGGCTTGTTTAGAGATGCTCATTATAAATATTATGAATTATATTATAACACTATTGGGTTTCTAAAAGCAACACATGGTTTTATTTTTGGTTGGCTATATAAGGCTTTATATGTCATTTTTGCACAATACTATATTCTTGAATAATTCTCTTTAGATGGGCATCAACTTATTTTTTTATTTATAATTTTATTATTGATATTTAATGGGAAGTGGATGTGGATGAAAAGTAATGTGTAAATTCATGTGGGGTGTGGAAAAGCTTTAGATGAATTAATTCAAGATGATTTGAGTCATCAATTTGATTAATAATATAAGGTATTTTTTGACATCCTATGTATCTTGACCAACATATTTAGTATCATCTTCAAAATGTGTCTGAAACTATAGGTTTTAACTCCATTTATACTATATCACATAGCTCATTCAGTATTAATACTATATAATTAAACTCTATCATAATGTTAGATGGAGCTATTGTTTTAGTATTAAGACAAATGTTTGGTTATGAAGCAATTGTTGCCAACCATTGTAAGAATTTAACCAACACCTCATTTTTATCCTTTGTATATTAATACATTATTTTATTATTTTTAATAAGTTAAGAATACAAATATGTATTATGTGTACATTGGCATCATAAATTTGATCTCTTAGATATTGTAAAAAATATAACATAATATATCTTTTCTATTAGAGTTCTATGTTTGTTGTCATTGTTTTATTTTTTTATTGTTGGTAAATGATAGGGTTTTTTGAAACATGGTCCCAATCCTGTACATGAAATGTAAAACAAAGTGTCAAATCCTATACAAGTGATAATTTGAAAGGCCTAAAAGCCAAAATAATCAATTACATCCATAGAAAACCAAAAGTATAACAAAAAGAGAAAAAAGCAGCATGACTATAGCCTCAAAGGCCAAGATTTTCAACATGAGCTGCTACTCAGAAACAAATCTAAGGCAAGAACCATTTCTACAAAATCTCTCTCATAGAGTTTTCTTTTTGAGATTTGAGAGACATATATAGAGGTTTCAAATCATTTTTACCTTTACCTCTTCTTTTGTATATCATAACTTTCCATTCTCCCCCTACGTTGTTATTGTTGTTCTCTACTCTTTCCTTTGTTTATTTAACTTTGATATATCTTTTGACCTTTATCATTCATATACACTTTGAAATATAACTCATTAAAATTCATTTAGTGATGTTATTTACAGGTTCTCTTCATGGACAATAGATTAATGGTACTAGACCATATACACTTCATATCATACCTTCAGTACTATTGATGTTATATATTAAATATATCTCTATTTGTATGCCCACTCATATGAGGTTTCAATACAATAATATAAGTCTCTAGACTTGTCACCCTACATCATTCCTTTCTACATGTCCTTAGATGGTAAATAATTCATTGGTGACTTTGAATTTAGAAATGTTCTAGAAACTGATGGAGGATTATTTTCAAATGCAATGAAAATAATTAGAATAACCTTGTGCACATGAATGGGTAGGTATTATGAATCAATTTTCTAAAATTATAAATAGTTTTCAATCTCCTTCTAGCACATATCATTCACATCGACCATTTGGTGGTTAGACACCCTACAAGGTACAATTTAACCTAACATCCCCATGTTTGAAGTCAAAAGATGCTCTAGGTAACTGGCTTAACTTGATATACTCATGATATCTAGTGAATCATTTCTCTGACCAAGAAAATATAACATTCACTTACCTAAGTGTTTCTTTATTATCAAAAAAATAACATGATGACTATGGTTATACATATGAAAACTATGAAGAACATGTAGTTAACTTACCCACACTAGAAGATACTTGGAATGTCTTTGTAGAATCACTTTAATCAATCTATTATCCTATCATAAATTATAATGAATAGTTCATATTTTTTTCTTAGCTACACCATGTCCAAGCTCAATCTATACATGAATACATAGACACTTTTCACACATCAGTATCTAAATTAAATGTTAGAGAATAAGATAAAAATATTATTTTGAAGTATAGGTCATGATTGAGACTATATATCCAATAAAAATTGATTTCATCTAAATCTCCTTCATTAGAGTGTCGTATAGATTCAATTACAACTATGGAGTAAAGGCCAAACTAGAGACTAAGAAAAAAGATTTATAGTCTTAGTAAAAACCATAATATAATCCTTCCAAGCATAATTCTAAAGAATAGAGTAGACCTTCATATCATCTAAAAAATAAGAACCAATCAACCAATGATAAGATTAAGCAGTCCAATACTAGAAATTGTTATTTAGTTTATAACTCAAACAATCACCATAATGAATAGTATCATGCTCATAAGACACTACTTGCACAAATCAAAATAGTAAGTGAAAGCACTAAGACACTAGATAAAGGTACTATAAACACCTCTACTTTTACCAACACATATTTTGTGGAAGTAAGAAGATTATTCCATTGTAAAATGTGGATCAATTGTCAACCAATGCACTTCATCATTGAAAATGTAAGTTTGATGAAAAAAATTGCTCCCTTTGTAGTTGAAAGAATAAACCTACAATTGAATCCTCATCTTCAATTATATTCCATTAGATGGTTCAAAGTGAGCTCTAAAAAATGTGTCTCTTAGAAGTGTTAAATGGTGTACAAAATCAAGCCTTTTCAAGATGCACTCCTTTGCAATGTAGATCCTTTATGGGTATGTGATGTTTTATTTGGTAAACCACATATGTAACATCAACATGTAGTCTATGAATAAATTCCTTTAATGTTGTCATAAATGTTGGTGATGTGAGATACCACATACTAGAAATAGTTCCTAAGATACACTTAGTAGAAACAAATGATGTAAAAATATAGTTATGTATAGTAATAATTTTATGATTTTGATGGTGAGACTTAAAGTTAACAACTTCCTTGCTGGACCAATTCATATTGTAGTTCCTCCAATATCCTGAGAGAACTCAAAGTTGAACCATAAGTTAAAATAATACAAGGATGTATTTTGGTTTCTTGAAGAGGTGTCTATGCAATATTCAGTGAAGTAAACTATTGATTTGATCCATATATTACAAGATATATTGTACTCTACCTAATTCCTTTTTATAACAAATATCACATCTATAAAATGAAAATATAAAGTGGCATATCTAATAATTCATGGATAAAAAACACATTGAAGACCCAACTTATCACATTGAAACTATCTAATTATGCTTGTGCCAAATAAGAATGATACATGGAGGTTGTAAATCAATTAAAAAGCTCTGAAAAATATCACAATGAGTAACCATTGTCCTATTCTAAGTAATTAGTATTTTTTAGACTAGATTTGCAATGTCAAATTCCTTACAAAAATTTATCTCAATTTTGGTTATCATCAAGTTATTATTGAACGTAAAATCATCTAAAAGATAACCTTCAAAGTAAATGGATGTTTATTTGAGTGGTTGGCTATGAAATTTAGCTTAAATAATGTACTTGATACATTCATGCAAGTGATGAATGACATATTCAAGCCCTTCACTATTTCATTTGTTGTAGTATAGCTTGATGGAATCCTAATCTTTAGAAGAAAAATGGGTCTCACATATGTGCCATATTAAATAATGTTTCACACTTTTTAACAACATAAACTATATGCTAATATGGATAAATTTTCATTTTAAATGTGGACGACACAATATTTGAGATATGTAGTGGGTGGAAATGGAGTTCATGTAGAGTCCACCATGATTCAAGCCATCTAGGACTAGCCAACACCAAATAATCTTATCAATATTCCCATGCTCTTAGGATGATAAAATTTATACAAGATATATTGTACTTGGTTTCTATCTTGTGACTTGGCCTCTAAACTAATTTTAAAAAGGTGGAACCAAATAAATCTTACTCTATTCATTCTCACAACATAATGCATTCAAATAACTCAAATTAATTATCTATTTCATGCCATTACTTGCATTACCTCATATTCAATAACCACTTTAAATTGAAACTGACACATCTGATTATGTACTTTATGTAGTCTTAACTAAACATGGTCATCCATTTTATTAATGATGAGTGTTGTCCAACTCCTCATTTAATCAATGTTTAATTGATGTCTTATCAACCAGGTCTAGTGTCCAAAGCTATTTGCAGTAAGGTGTAGGATGGTAGATCTAGAAGTCTACTTGTGGGGGTGTTTGATGGTCATATTCTAAATTTAAATAATAAAAGAAATGTGTCTTAAACTAATTGATTCACTCTTTTGTTGAAAAGGAAAAGATGTAACTATTTAATCAAATCAATCCATTCTTTTTCTTGAAAGTAAAATCACACTCCTATTTACGCTTCGTGGAAATGGAGATGTTTAACTTAAAAAGGAAATTTGCTTCACACGTTTGATATAAAAAAAACACACTTTGATTAGAAAAGAAATGACTTTGAAATAAGGAAATGCCTTTTGAACTATGAATTTGTTTTGATGTTTTATGAATTAATGAAAACATTAGCAAGATTTTGATTAGTTATAACAAAGAGTTAATATAACATAACATATATACTATACACAATTCTTGGTTCCAAGGAGAGTAGGCCCTTGTTCCTCTCTAACTTAGGAACAAAGATTAATCAATTCTAGAAACTGAAGTGATAACTCATAAAATTAAAATGATTACAATCTATCTAAAATCTGTAATATGCTCGTATATTTCTTTCATCTATTATCTTTTTAATAACAAAAGTCTTACATTTTATACTAATATAATCAACTAAAAATAGGATGCAAAGAGATAGGATTCCTTTGTCGATCCAATCATCTAAAAATAGGAGATTAGATTTCTAAGAGATCCAATTATTCTCATGAAATAGATATACTATCCTATAATAGTCCTAAGATCCAAATATATGCAACTTTATCAAAAGTAAATCCTACAAAATAGTAGGTGAGTATTTTCCTCATTTAAATCCAACTAGAATGATTCTCTCTCATCTTATCTAGCCACCAGCTTCCCCATTTGTAGCTTTGTCTTTACAAAATCCATGGAATTGACCTTGCAGAGTCGATAAGAATGAGCCTATGGAGTCCATAGAAATAAGCCTATGGAGTCTATATAAATAATCCTGCAGAGTCTGTAGAAATAACCTTATTCCATCCTTTGAACTGATGCCATTCATGATGATTTATTAATATTTCATTGTGGTCATCCCATGTAATCATATGAACACATGTGTCTCAAAATCATGAAAAAATGGACCTGAAGAGTCTATCAATTCATTCTGTGTGAGTTCATAGTTCTGCTAGATGGAGATCAAAATTGAACTTTCACTATACATCACTTGTGTCTTCTTGCTAGGCATTCTTCACAACAAAAATCACTAAAACATGCTATGTATTAGACATTAATGACAAAGTAAAGGTTTAGTCTTTGGTTCAATACAAACAAGATAAGTATCTACTTTCCATGTAATAGCTATCTAACAATCTATGATTTGCATAAGATAATATCCTTAGAGAGATGAATTGATTGAAATAACATGTCAATAATGAGCCATATTTTGAGTTCATCATGTCCCCTAGGCTTTACCTTTTGGAAGTCTCATTGCGAACATTCATTTGCATTTGTAGCTCTTGCATCTACTTTTTAAACTTTGATTCAAATCATAGTTATCAAATTCATCTATTATATGCATGTCTAAATTGCTTTTAAACCTCTAATGTTATTGAATAATTTGTTTCCATATATTGCATTGATCCTCTGATTGTGGAGCCCAACTCTACCATCTTAGAATAGGTATGATCAACTAATGGGGTCTATATCTCATGCCAATCCATTTCTTTTCTCCCCCAAACTTTATTACCTCTATTAAGATTTCTAAAATTGAGGTATCTATCCTCATACTCCATCTTAAGTTATTTGGAGACATGACCTCTCATCTTCTAAGAGGTACTAAAAGTTGGTCCCACTTTTTCACACTTTCAGTCACCACTGAATCAAAACTCTATCTTGAAAACAAGTCAAAAGAAATAGCACAATCATATAAAGTTTGTAAATAATGAGTTTTAACTTCGTCACTTAAACAAACATAGTTAAATTTATTTCTGATCAATCTGGGGCAGGAAAGGCTGGTTTGATACACAATCCTATAGTCTTAGCATGATTTTTATACTCTTCAAATCTACTTTTCCATGCTAGTTGATTTTTAAATGTAGAATGCAATGCCCTAAGTTGGACTTCTCCTACATGAAGGTTTATCAAGAACTTATTGTGCTCATGGTCTCCTATGATCAAATCATGTAAATAAAACTCACAAAGCAAATCTTGCTAATCAAGTTTAACACTATAGAAAAATTCTAGAAATTTTGTTGGCTGTAAAATCTTGTAAGAAAGATGACAAGAGATCCTCAAAAGCTGCCATCTATAAAATTGTTCAAATAAAAACAAACTATATACAGGATAAGGATTCCTACATACCAAAAGAGATTCCCCAAATTTTATTGCATCTTACAAATTTTCTTCTAAATATTGGACCTTAGATTTTAATTATTTCTTTTCATTTTCCAATATTTTGTTTGAAGAAGTTGCAACTTTTATTTTTTGTTTGAGTATGGAATATTCTTATTCAATTTGATTTAGCATTTATAAGGTAGGAATACATGGACAACTTATTTGACAACTTCAGTCAACATCTATCTTAGAAGGAGAAGGTGCAACATTAGAAGGTGCTTTAGAAGAGTTTACCAAATTCTGAAATCTCCTATTCTCCTTCTTCAGATTTTCTATATATATCTAGAGGTCTATTTGTTCACTTCATTTTTATTTATTATTTATTCCAATCTGTGAACTTTTGCTACATGATTGGTAGATGATGTGTTTAATTTTTACACTAAAAATGAGTTGATATGATCCTTATTCTATAATTGACTGATCAAGTTAATAATGTCAGTTGTTTGCTGTTGCTCTAGAGCTTGAGCTTGAGAAAGCTTCAAGGTTAACTGCGTAACAAGATCATTTAGATTAGATGACTCTCCTTTCTCATTTGTGCATATAGTTTTTCCTTTATTCATTATAGTTTCAACTAAAACATGTGGTTGTTCCACCATACTGATTCCTCTACCGTGATTGGCTCTTCTCCTAGAATTGGCTCGTCTATTATGACTAGGGAGTTCCTTTCAAAAGGAGTTTCTTCAACATCTACATTTTCAGGGATAATTTGATGTATGGAGGAATGAGATACATTTTTAAGACTATCCAAAATTTCTATAGCCTCTTGTTCATTTTCATCTATCAGAATTAACCTTCTCCTTCTTTTGGTCACTCTTTGAGCTACACTCAATTGTCTTTCTTTTTCAACCATCAAACCCTCGGTCTTCTCAAGTTCTGTAGCAACCTTTCATTTTAATTTTCTTCTTCTTAACAAGGGAATTGGTTTCACTATAGATTCTTGAGGTTCTTGTGGGGACCTTGAAACTACAAGGATTTGAGACCTTGTGATTCTTTTTGAAGAAGAAGAAGAAGGGATTTATTTTGAGACTATAGTCTATGATTTCTTCTTTGGAGTTATTTTCTTAACTGATGCAGCAGGTGGAGATGAATGTTCCTATGGTATATTTGAGGTTTCTTATGTAGGTAGATTTTAAATTTGTTGTGTTACACTATTCTTAAATTCCTCTTAGACCTCTTTTCCTTGCTAAAGGAAGTGATGTTGGATAATTAGGTGAATAAGGCCATCATACCTAAGAGCAACATTAGGAGTTGTAGTCATAATTTTAAGGGCACCATATAAGAAGGATGGGAGGTTAATCTTATAATGATGGTTTTGACTCCCATACTTAAGGTGTATTAATATTTTCATGGTGTCTCCTCCTAAAAGACTATTTTACCCCTCACAAATGATATACTTGAGTACCCACTTGGCTATAGATTTCCAGGGTTTAAGAAGTGAATTTATATGAATCCCTTTTGATTTTCCCTTGGAATCTATTATACATGAAGTCTCAATCTACTCATTACCATTAAACTAAATAATTAAATCATTAAATGGAATTCTACTTGTCACTTTCATTCCCTCTTCTAAAACTTGAATGATTTGACTTATAATTTGAATTGAAACATGAATATAAATGCATTTAACAACTAAAAATTGAGGGATGAGATTAGTGATGAATTCTCTTACCATTGTTTCATGGAAACCCTAGAACTTTTCAATGAAAGGTAGCTAGCCATTTGATCTAAACACTACCATAGAAGCTTTGTATTTGTGAAGATTTGATGCATTATTTGGCTTTGATCTCATTTTTCGTTCCATTTCTACTCAAATTTATAGACAACTCTATTTCTTTAACTTAGATTAGGGTTTAGACTAGATTCTATTGAAATCTATAGGTAACAATCACTGAAGACCTATAGAAATGAAATGTTTTGTGTGAAACTCCATAGATTCATGAGTCTATAGTTTGACATGATTACTTTATACAGTTAACACCTCACGTTTCTACGGAGTGTACCAACCATTTTGTCAAATTATTACAAATTGAATGAAATGATGGCATGGCACTTTGACAGTGACAATTATTTATCATTTCATTTAGAACCCCTTTATGATGTCTCATCATTATAATTATTGATGATGCAATTGATTATACCAAAGTTGCATAGGTCGTCATGATGTAGACATACACCTTTGCCATCTTGTTTGCATGATTATCTATTATGTTATGTGTCATGTCATTCCATTTTGGAAGGCTCAAGTTTGGGTCATCTCCATAGAATAAATCTTAATTAAATCAAAGATTTATCTTTTGCTCACTATTTGTCCTACACAAATAAGTTTGCATGGATTAGTCAACAGGTGTTGAAAGAACAACTTTTATTGCATGGAGAAGACCAATCATAGTGATATGATGAGATTATCTTTTTTTCCTTTTATATTTTTCTTTTACCCTTTGGCCAACCATTGATGGTTTTCTATCAAAAGCCCTTTTTTCAATGCATAGCTAGCCAACAAGCTGGTTTTCTGGGTATGCATTGTCAATAGTGTCCCTGGAAGGATTTTTACTATTGATAATTTATTTATTTTATTTTTTATTTTTGATGCAGGATCATCAAGGAAAAGGTTCTATGGAAGAAGTAGAGTCCTCCAAAATAGCTACTTGATTTGAAGTAGTTTCCCTAGAAGAAGTAGAGTCTTCCAGAAAGGGTACTTGATCATTTACCTTTTTGAACAAATTCTTCTTTATTGAGAGGTTTCTGATAAAGCTTCAATCTATGTCCATTGACTAATAGAGCTCTTCTACTATCATCAATAGGTATTATCTTAACAGAATCATTTTCAAAAACCTCTTCAATTTGATAAGGTCTCAACCACCTCATTTATAGTTTTCATTTAAACTATTGAAATTTAGAATAAAAAATAGTGCCCAATCTCCTTTTTGAAACTTCCATTTCTTGATCTATGAATCATATCAAACTTTTATTTGATATTGTACCAATTTATTTCTTTGTAGTGCTTCCATCCTCATCTCATCAAGTTGATTAATTTGTAAGAGTCTTTCTTTTTGTATTTCTTCTAATTCAATCCCTACTTATACAACTATTTTTAAAGTTTGTAATTCGAATTCAACAGATAATAAGGGCTTCTTACCATAAACCAATTCATAAGGTGAAAATTTAGTTGTTGTTTTCCAAGTATTATTATAGGCCCAAATAGCTTATGGTACATTATCTACCCAATCCTTTCTATTATAATTAACAACCTTGGTCAAAATGATTTCTAGTTCTCTGTTGATGACTTCAACTTACACATTAGCCTATGAATGGTATAGAGATATTTTCCTATGTTGAGTTTGATATATGTGCATGAAGTGATTTATCATGTTTGAAATGAACTATGGTCCTTGATATGAGACTATCTCCCTTGGAGCACTAAATCTTTGCATGATTTTGAAATATAAGAAATCAGCTACCATCTCTTCTCTTGCATGAGTTAATACTTCCACTTCTGCCCACTTGGTCACATAGTCTGTACATACTAGGAGATATTATTTTCCTCTAGAAGAAGGATCCATAGGACCTATAAAATCAATTCCCCATTTCTCAAATAGTTTTAAAACCAATTGAGGAGGGTGTAGAGGCATCTCTATTGAAAGAGTAGGCTATCTAATTCTCTGACAAACATCACAGTGTCTGACATATCTTTTTACTTATTGATGAAGTTGAGGCCACTATTATCCTACTCTTATGATTTTGTGTATGGTTCTTTGACCTGAGTAATGGCCTCCTCGTGGTTCATCATGACAAGCTCTGATGATATCATAAGCTTTAACATTTTTCACACACCTACGAAACATATGGTCAAGTCCAAGTTTGAATAGCATTATGTTAATCCATTTGAAAGAAAAAGTTTCTTTGACTAAACATTTATTTTCTTTTTGTGAAATTTTCAAAGGAAACTTCCCTGTGGTGAGGTAATTGGCTATATCAACAAACCATAAAGATTTTTATGAAATAATAAATACTTGTTCATCTAGAAAGTCATATTCCATTAGTTCTTCCTCATCTGTAGTGTTCATTCTTGACAAAAAATCAGCAACCACATTAGACTTCCCTAGTTTATCGATAATAGTAACATCAAATTCTTGTAAGAGTAACAACCATCTAATAATCCTACCTCCCACAATTAGTTTGTTGGTAAGATATCTAATAGATGAATGGTCTATATAGACAAATACCTTGTAGCTTATTATGTAGTATCTAAATTTTTTAATTGCATATACTACATCTAGGAATTCCCTCTCAGTTATGGTGTACATTCTTTCAGCAGGTGTCATGTTTTTGCTAATATAATATATAGCATACATGTTATCCTCTTTATCCTTTTATCCAAGGACTACTCCTATTATTGTATTGGAATCATCTGTGTATATATGGAATGGCTAAGTCTAATATGATCCTCTCAATACTGGAGCAATAACGAGTTTAGCCTTGATGGTCTCAAAGCCCTATTGGCAACTATCACTCCATTTGAATGTACTATCTTTTGTAAGCAAGGCAAACATAGGGGAAGCTATTTGGCTAAAATTATCTATGAAGCATCTGTAGTAACTAGCATGTCCCAAAAAACTCTTAATTTCAATTTCTGTTTGTGATATGGGTAAGTTGGAGATTATTTCAACCTTATTTAGATCTACTTGAATGCCTTTTATAGAAATATTATGTCCCAGCACTATTATTTCATGCATCATCAACAAACATTTCTCATGGCTCAAAGATAATTGATGTTCTTCACATCTGATTAATACTCTTTCCAAGTTGGTAAGAGCCTCTCCACAAGTTCCACCATGAATGGTGAAATCATCCATATATACTTCAACATGATTATTTGTAAGGTTAGAGAATATTGCCAAAACTCTTCTTTAGAAGGTTGTTGGAGCATTACAAAGTCCAAATAGGAGTACTTGGTAAGCAAAAATTCTCCAAGGTTAGGTAAATATGGTTTTATCTTGATCTTCAACTACCACCATTATCTGGATATACCCACTAAACCATCCAGGAAAGAAAAATATATTTTTCCTACCAAGTTGTCAAGAACTTGATTAATAAAAGGTAGAGGAAAATAATCTCTTAGTGTTGCTTTGTTCAGTTCCCTATAATCTACACATACCCTTAATTTTCCATTTTTCTTGGGCATAATTACCAAGGGTGAAATTCACTAGCTATCTAAGATGGGGTAAATAAACCCAACTTCTAGTAATTTTTGGATCTCTATTTTGACTATCTCCTTTAATGCTGGGTTTATTCTTCTTTGTGGTTGTCTGATCGATTTGATAGATTCTAGGTAAATTCGATAAGTGCATATACTGGGTTGAATTCCCTTCATATGAGTATAGTCCCAAATAAAATCCTTGGTATGTCTTTCCAGTATTTCAAAGAGTTGATCTTCCTCTTCATTTGTTAACCAACTATTGATGTTCAAAATATTTCCATGTAATACCATGACTGGTTTTGTGCTTCGGTAGTTGGATTCTATTTTCTTGAATTCACTAATAAATGATTTCAAAGGACATGGATGAGGAAGTAGCTTATGAAACATGGTTATATTATCAACAAACTTTTCTTCAAGAGGAACCAATCTTGCTAAAGAATAATGGAATGCATCTAAAAAATGAGTGTGATGTTATTATGCCGATTTCCACACACTTTCTTAAATCAATCCATGTTCATATGGTGAGGAAACAATAGAAGAAGTAGAAGTGGAGGTTTCATAATATTTTTTCTAACCTAAAAATCCTAAACTGAGGCAGTCTATAGTTTTTGGACTGGTAGAGTCTGTAGATTCTGGATTAGCAGAGTCTGTAGCTTTCAAACTGGCAGAGTTCATAAATTCTGGGTATATGTCTCTATTCAATTCTTCCAAGTTTTTTTAACTATGATCATAGCTAAGGAGGAAATGTTGTTTTATGTGTTATTTTATTCATCCACCCAAAGTTCATGTATGTAATTTGTTGATGGTTTTGTAGGAAGATAAAAATAGATGCATTTGGATTTTAACCCATTAGAAATGGTCATGTTTCCTAACCTATAATCAATTAATGATACTACATTAACCAACCATGGTCTACCTAGGATTATGAGATATCCTAGATCTTTGTTTTAGGTTTCAAGACCATGAAATCTACTGGATATTTCATAGACTCTATTAGTAATTCAACATTTTCTATAGTCCCTTCTGGTTTAGTTACATATTGGTCTACCATTTGAAGAATTGTAGTTGTGGGTTGCATTCTCATAAGAGATAATGTATGAAGAGTATTAGTTGTCATAACATTAATTACTACTCCCAAATCTACCAAGATGTTAGGAATTTATTTACCTTGAATTGTGACTGTGATCACTAGGCTTCCTATATCTACATATTTTGGAACTAATCATTTTCCTGCTGATAAATCAGCAACTTTTCTATCAACATGAATGGTTCCTATATATTTTTATTTCCTCCCAGGGGTCTTGATACAAAGGTTTTTTATGATCTTATTCAATTCAGGTATATCCTTAATAGCTTGTAGTAGGGGTATCTCAATATTGATCTTTTACAACTCATGGACCAAGTTTGATTCTGGTTTAATATCAATTTATTTTAATCTTTCAGGAAAAAGAACTATTGGTGTAGTAGTGTTTTCTTTGTTTTCTTCAAGGCTCATTTTGATTTTGATTCTCTAGTGTTTAATTGAGATGATTCTATTTTTTTGATTAGGTATCTCAGAAATGAGAACTGGAGGTTTTTATATAGTTTTTCATAATCTTAAATATATGTCCAAATAATCAATAGCTCTAACATTCATTGTCTCTTCCTATTCATTAACTTAAACAGGTGCTAGTTGTTTATTTTTTGGATTTGCTATTGGTTGCATAGGCATTGAAGGTTGATTGGTTTGTCCTTGTTGCTAAATAACTGGGGTGGAATTATAGTTTTTTTGTTGAAGTGGTCTTATTGGTTGGGTGAATTGTTGTTGTGGGTTCCACTGCGGATTCCATTATTGATATTGTTGTGGCATCCATTGTTGTTGTGGTACCCATTGTTGCTATGGTTGTGGCTGTGGCACCATGCATGGGGGTGTTGACATCCAATCTTGTCCTGCCCATGGATTTTAGATTGATGGAATTTGGGGTTGATTCTAAAAAGGTGAAGGAACTAAAACATTCCATGGTGCCATCCATATATTAACTGGGTTTCTTACATTATACTGTCCTTGAGCTTGGTTTTGTGGGGCAAAGTTATGTCTTTGGATATAATTTACTTCTTCAGTGGACTAGACTTGTGTTTTTATTTAATTTTTTAAAATAGGTAGAAGGGTGAAATGTTTGGTATCATGATCTATTGCATCATAGATCCCACATGATGAAACATTAGTTTTATCTAGTGGTAGTCTCTAAGGGAATGTTTCTATCTAGACTTAGGACAGTAGATTGCTAAGGGTTATATTGCATTTACCTTAGCTTGAAGACCATCCAAAGTACTATTTAGTGTAACCAAAATATTCATCTTTAGATTGACAAATTCTTCCATTAGCTTACCCACTTCATTATATTTATCAAACCTTCCTCTCCCTAATTCTTGGTTTTGTTCAAGAGTAATTGGTACAAAGCTCAAAAATTGGATTAAAAGCCAACTGATTTATATCTCCACCTCCCATTAGATTTAAGGCATCTCTAGTATATTCATCCAACCCTTTTAAGAAAACCAAATTTTGAACTTTTTTAGTGAGTGGATAATTGCTTATTTTATGAGTGAACATGAATCTATCCAAATAATCTTTTAAAGATTCATCCTCATTTTGTTTGATTTTGAAGAACTTTTTTATTTCTCGCACTCAGTAGTAATCTTGACACTTGTTTAAGAATATTGTCTTCATCTCATCCCATGTTCTAATAGAATCACCAGGTAAACCCATGAACCATCTCATAGCTACATCTTTAAGTGTAGAGGGAAATAGTTTTAATTTATGGCTATCTGTTGTTTAATAATAGATTTTACATAGCACCTTAAACTCAAACAAAGATTGATTAGGATCTTCTATAGATCTTCCTCAAAATTTTGGCAAATTAGCTGGGGAAATATTTTTCACAGAGGTTTGATCATTAGGATCTGCAACAATAGGAAAGGAAAAAGTCCTTGTTGGTTGTGTAAGTTGCTGATTTTGTGGATTTTGTTAGAGAGCCATATTTTCTTCTTTTGATGATGTTTCAAAGCTAGGATGATCTTTCCACTGAATATTTGTGGTATCAGTTATGCGTTGTTCAAAGTTCTCAAAATTTTCTTCAACTATGGATTTTTGAAATGCTTCTTCTAAGTCCTTGGAAATTTATAAATAATGTCTTCCTACAAGAGATTGATCCTAAGGAATTTATCTTATGGGGCTTGATTGTGGCAATGGCATGGTTTCTATCCAAGTTTCTAAAGATTCTTGCATATAGGTTTCACTCGTAACTTTTGGTTCACTACTCAAAGATGTTGAAGGAGTTTAAACTTGTGTTCTTGGTGGAAATTTTGGGATGAATCATCTTTAGAGGCTCTATGATGGTGCATCAATTTATTGAATTTTTTTGGGATTTTATAGTTTTTACAAAAAAATTCTATTTTTCACTCTAAACCAATAATTATTACCTTAATAACACCTTGTTCCCCAGAAATGGTGCCAAAAATGATGAGTGTCTTTCAAATCCTCATTTAATCAATGTTCAATTGATGCCTTATCAACTAGGGTTGGTGTCCAAAGCTGTCTACAGTAAGGTGTAGGATGGTAGATCTAGAAGTCTGCTTGTGGGGGTGTTTGATGGTCCTATGTTAACTTTGACTAATGAAAGAAATGTGTCTTAAACTACTTGATTCATTATTTTTTTGAAAAGGAAAAGATGTAACTATTTAATCAAATGAATCCACTCTTTTTCTTGAAATTAAAATCACACTCCTATTTACACTTGCATATAAATGGATATGTTTAACTTAAAAAGGAAATTTGTTTCACACGTTAGCTATAAAAGAAAACACATTTTTCTTAGAAATGAAATGACTTTGGAATAAAGAAATGCCTTTTGAACTATGAATTTTTTTGATGTTTTATGAATGAATGCAAACATTAGCATGATTCTAATTAGTTATAACAAAGAGTTAATATAAGATAACATAAATACCATACATAATTTCTAGTTTCAAGGAGAGTGGGCCCTTTCTCCTCTCAGACTCAGGAACAAAGATTAATCAATGCTAGAAACTAAAGTGATAATTCATAAAATTGAAATGATTACAATCTATCTAAAACCTATAATATGATTGTACCTATCTTTCATCTATTATCTTTTAGTTAATAAATGTCTTACATTTTATACTAATATAATATTCTGAAAATAGGATGCAAAGAGATAGGATTCCTTGGTCAATCCACTCTGTAAGGTGAATATTTTGTCACCAGCTAACTGATGGGCAAAATAGGTGTTTCCACCATAGCATAGGGAGATTAATCAGCCAAATGTGTAGGTTGACCACATCAAAAGGGGACAAATCTCTCCTCTCGTCAAGGGGAGGTTCCCTATAAATATGAGGTGCTATATATACTATATATATAAGAAGAAAATAGCACTCAGGGGTAAGACAACACCATCCATCTCTCTTTTTTCAGATATGATGTTCATAGACAAAGGAAAATTCCTGGTGAAAACACTGAAAGCACTTCTCTTCTTTTAGAAGTGGTCTGTATCAAACAACAAGAATTATTTCTAGTAGTGATAAGTAAATGTAACAGGGTGCAATAACACACTAGGATGAAGTGTATCACAAAGTCTCCACCTCAATTGCCAAAGAGTGAAATATATGAAGGACAATGGGAGCACAAATTCATCCCAATATCTTTTACACATAAATATAAAACAACACACTAAAGACCGTTGTGGTAGCACAAAGTCTCTCCACAGTCAGCTTCAAGACACCTTCCTGATTACTTCCACTATTTTTTCTTGTTAAATTAAATGGACAAGAATACTTCTAGGAAATAGATATAAGAAAAATTTCCTAAATAACACAAGCTATTTCAGCATAAATTTTGAAAGGTCACTTGTTTTGTCATTCAAAAAAAGAAATATGATTAACAATCTGAGCTCAAAGTCTCAGGAAATGCCTTTCAATTTGGGCAGAGTTTTGCTTCTATAATCGAGAGATCTCCCTTGCATAAAATAAGAGATTAAAATATATAGCAACCAATAAAGACTTGGTACTTTGATTAATGGAATGGCCCATGCTACATTCAATGCCTTAAATGCATTTTTAGTTCTATCAAGGGGCCATGCTAGAACAGGGCATCGGCCTTAACTATGGCATGTCAATTCATCTCAAATGTCTCCTCCAAAGTATAGGACACCTAGTCCTATTCTTGATATTTGTGCATCTATCCGTTTCACCTTTACTCGATGGAGAAAAATAGGTTTCATCTTTGAGTGCTCACACTCTCTAATGTCCACCTAACGGATTGTTTCACCAACTAGAAATAACTCCTGCATAGATATTTATGATCTTTCCCTCTTGTTCACTCTTCTCTTAATGCATTTTATCTCTTCCTCATGATCTAAGCTCTTAGGCTATCTCTTTAGGTCATCACTGAGTTTGTTTTCAAGTTCCGTGCCATATTTGAAAATAAACATGCATTTCATTACCTTGAATTTGACATTTGTGGGGACGTCACTAGTTGTTGGTCACTTGAACCACATTGAAACTTGAACCTTTGAACCATGAGAGTTCATTGGTTCAATAGTTCAATGGTTTGGGCAGTCCTATCAGCTCCTTGGTTTAATCACTTCCTTGGTTCAATCACTTTCTTGGTTCAGTCACTTTCTTTCCCCTTCGGTTGAACCATCCCTTCGAACTTGTCTTTACAATCTTCTGCTTCCTTTCTTCACTCAAAGCTTTCTTTCGAACTTTGAAATTCCTTAAACCTTTGAACCTTTTATTCTCTAAGTCCTTTGAATTTTATTGAACCTTTGAACCTTGAACCATTTTGGCTCAATGTTCAAGGGTTCATTCTCTTTCTTTGAATCCTTTGAAGTTTTGAACTCTCTAGATTCTTTTCTTTTCTATTGAACTCGTTGAACTTTTAAACTTTGAACTATTTTGGTTCAAGGTTAAATCAGTTCAACCTTTCTTTCTTAGCTCTTTAAATCTTTTATGCTTCTAAGTCTCTCAAACTTTATTAAACTCGTTGAACCTTTGAACTTTGAACTCGTTTGGTTCAAGGTTTAACAGTTCAATGGTTCAATCATTCTTCTTTGAAGTCTTCTTTTGTTCAAGTCTTTTGATCTTATTGAACTCATTAAACCATTTTGGTTCAAGGTTCAATGGATCAACCATTGAACCTTTACTCCTCAAAGCCTTCTTTTCTTTAAGTCTTTTGAAGTCATTGATCTTTGCAAAGCGGTTGAACTTTGAACTTGTTGAAGTGCTTAACTCTTTAAGTCTACCAATGTCATTGAACCTTTGAACCTTTAGAGGTAGGGTTCAATGGTTTAATCTTTTGTTTGAAGCCCACTGATAAGTCTTTTGATTGAACTTCGGCATTGAACTAGCCTTGAAATGCCTAAGTGTTGGGAACTTGTTTCTTTGTGAGAGCTCGCCTATTGAAGTTATTGAATATGTTGAACCTGTGAGTCCCTTAGCTGAAAAAGCTTGAATAATTGAAGAATTGGAGTGCTCAAAATAGTTTTTGAGGAGGGAAGAGAGTATTTTGGCCTGTATGACCAAAATAATTGATATGTTGTCCCAAAAAGGAGTGACAGATTTTGGGAATAATAGTTGGCTCAGGTTGGGGAACTTTCATCAATTATAAAAACAATCAAAGGGAGTAGAAACCATAGTCTCCAGTGCCCTCAAGTATGCCATTGGGATACGAAGTCATGTTACCCAAAAATAAAAGGTGCCAGAAAGAAATGAAAATGAACAACACAAAATAGAACTAAAGACTATACAAATGTACATATGTACAACTGATGTCACCTAATACTTCAAGGATTGTTGTGCTTCAGATGCTATCCACTATGAGGTAGTGAAAAGGGTGTGCCATCTTGATACTTTAATAGGAAACTATTTTCACCATTGAGCTAATGAATAACAAATGGGCCTCTCCATAGGGAATCAAATTTTCCATGCATTCCCTTTGGTTCTCTTCTCTTTTCCTATAACAGAACTTGATCACCAATCTAAAAATTATGAAATTTTTATTTTTTGTCGAAGAGCTTCTTCACCAAACTTTGATGCACAACAATTCAGTCCACCACCATAGTTCACTGCTCATCCATCTTAGTCAAGCACATGATCCTTTTGTCGATGGAGCTTTCATATGTCTAATCTTCGATCGCCTTTGCTAATTTTAGTGCTATAAATTCCAGGGTGATTGGTATCTCTGCATTGAGACCATAAAAAAAGTTAGAATGGTGACATACCTATCACCCTCTTGGGTGTAATTCTATTTGCTCATAAAGCATCGACCAATGATTTATGCCATGTTCATTGGTTGTCATCCACTAGCTTCCTGATGATGGTCACCAGGTTCTTGTTGCTATATTTTGCTTGGCCATTCCCTTGTGGAAAATAATCATACGAGTGGGAGAGGCTAACCCCATAATAAAAATAGAACTGAGTAATCTCACGAAAAGAGAAATAGGCTACATTATCTGTCACAATCTTGGCTGGGACCCCAAACCTGGAAATGATGTTTTCTTTGAGGAAATTGCATACTACTTCTGAAGTAGCATACTTGGCTAGAATAAATTCACCCATTTGGTGAAGTAATCTATGGCTGTGAGGATATAATCATGTCCAACAGTCGAAGATAGGTTTATAGCACTAATGAAATTGATTCCCCATTATTGAAATGGCTCTTCTATTACCAATGGCTTAAGAGGCAAAGCAATTAACTTGGATCTTCCAATGAACTGTTGGCATAGTTCACATCTTTGTACCCATTTGTATGCATCTTAAAATAGATTAGGCTAGTAATACTTAGCTCATAGAATCTTATGAGCAATTACAAGCACAAAAAAAGTCCTCCACAAGTCAAATTATGGAAGGATTCTAAAATTTTATTCTACTACACTTTATCCATGTAGTGAAAGAATACCCCATCAAGGTTCCTCTTATACAACCCATTGTCCCACAGGACAAAATTGGTAGCTTTTAACTTAATAGTCCTCTTTTCTTTATGAGATAGGTGAGCAGGACACTCACCATAGGAGAGGAAATGAGCAATATTTGATTACCGCTCATTCGTGGTAGTGACAAAGAGTATTGTTGGTGTGTCTTCAATTTCTACTACTTAATGCCCTATTTCTTTTGGTCTATTATTATCAATCAATTGGTAGAGACCCCTTCCTCACATAAGCTTGGTTGATTTGATAACCATATCAAACTCCTAGATTTTAGCAATCTAATTACCCCTTTTGGTTCCAAACTCCTGCTGAGTTAATATGGACTTGATGTGGTATCACGAACCAAGGCAATAATGTGTGAATTCAAGATGTAAAAATGGAAGTGTTTTACTACCTTTACCACTAAATAAGCATGCTTCTCCATGTTTGAATATTTTAGTTCATGAGCTTTGAGAGGATAACTCATGAAGGATATACGAGATTCCACACCTTATTTATTCTGTTGAACCAGAATTACTACAAATGTGTGCTCAAAAGCATAACTATACATTATAAAATCTTTGGTATAATCTGGACACACCATAATTGGGGCATGGGCGATAGCTATCTTGATGTCTTGAAATGCCAATTTACTTTCTTCAGTCCAGCTGAAAGTGGCCTTTCCCTTCATCAAGTTCATAATGTAGTGAGTCTTCTCGACGACCTCAAGAATGAACCTATTGACACAGTGGATTGCACCCAGGGCAGGTTGCTGAGCTCCTACCTTCCACATGTCAAAATAAAAACTTGCCTCTCACCTATGGGACTGGTGAAGCTGGAGGGGAGAGTCTCTAGGTAAGGGTTAGCTCCCTTTGATGCATCTGAGTTATTCTAATAAGCTAATACATGTATATAGATATATAATGTAGGGGGGTGAAAAGGGAGAAGGATTATAGGGAAACAGAACCTACTCTAAAAGGGGTGATGCACCAAATGATTTGACCTACTCACACTCACACTCTGAACCATACAAACAAATACGTATACTTCAATTGGTAAATGGACCAGACTACAAGAAGATTAACAAGGAGGCTTTAATGGAATACACAGAAATAGGGATTCACCATAGGTGCTATGGAAAGGGCACACTGTATAGTAGATTCTTTCTATCTTTGCACTTCTAGGTATAGCTCTTCTTGTCACCTACATGAATGGCACTTTATAAACACCAGGTGTGTTGGTGTTAAACCTGTGGAAGCATTAAGAAGCAATGACTAAACACAAAACTAACACTCAGACACAAACATAGATATCTAACTAGAATAGAGGTAAAAATGCATTTATTGATTTCAAGTGAAAATTTGCCAATGCTTCACCTTGCAAATGTGAAAGATTATTTTCCAAATGACAAGTCTACAATATATAGAGGAAAGAAGGAGGCCTTTTGGTGCCCTTTATACAAATGACCCATGTGTGCTTTGATCATTGGGAAGATCAAGTCGCTTAAACATCATATGAGAAATTATGAGCCACACCATTTGTCTACTTGCAAGACCACTCCTTCAAGGTGATTACATGTCTTGTCTGCTCATTAATGTGAAATGAAGAAAAATGGGTCACATCGTCAGTCATTTGCACCTCCTAATGATCAATTTGTAGACACTATATCACCTACTAGAGTAACTTCTTGAATCGGTGCTTCCCTTCACCACTTGAACTATCTCCCTGTTCCTACACTTGGTGTTTTCCTCTCTTTGTTCTCTGGGCTCTTTGTCTTCTTCCTCCTTTGTCTCCTTCTGGCTCCTTCAACCCTCAGGGCTATCTTTTGGCAGGTTGTTGCATTCCTTGGGCTTTTTTTTTTGTTGGTGCTTAGGCAATTTAAAAGTAAATGGCTATTTCACCATCTTAAATTTGATGTCCGTGCACCCATCATCATTTGAAAAACAACGGTTAATCTATCTGCTTAAAGTTGATGGCTTCTAAGATGTCACCATCCTTGGCAAATTTTGTTAGGCCTTTTCCTTTGACTTGTCCTTTGTTTCAGACCCTCCTAAAGGGGAAGTGTCCCTTTGGCTCTAGAGAGATGCCCTTCATTTGGCCGGCCAAGAGCCCCCCGCAAGGGCACCTGCCCTTCGGTGGCCTTTTATCTCTTTGGCCTTTTCTACTGGCCTTTTCTATGGGCTTTTTCCTATATACAACAAGTCTACGAGAATTGGCCACTTTGACTTCCCTGGGTCCTTTCTTCATGCTGGCAGCCTTCCTCCAAATTCCTTCAGACTTTTTGTCTGAAGGAATTCCTTCAAATAAAAAGTCTGAAGGATTCAATGCCTTAAGACTTTCTGTGCATTTCCTAAAATCCTTCGACTACCTTCAAAGTGCTTCCTACCCTCCATAAGGGATTTTGAACCCAAAACTACCCTCCATAAGGGCACTCATCTTTTTGTTTTAGGACGCTCCCTTAAACCAAGCCATTGAACTGACTGATTGAACCAAAAATGGTTCAATGGTTCAACACTGTGCACCACTCATTCATTGAACTGAGCCTTCAAACCTGCCGCTTGAACCAAATACTTAAACCAAGTGATTGAACCAAGCGATGAACCAAGTGATTGAACCAAGTGATGAACCAAGGTCGATGAACTTGAGCTTTGAACCAAAGCATTGAACTCTACCATTGAACCAAAGCGTTGAACTTTAAATTGAACTTGAGTGATGAATTTGAGTGATGAACTTTCCAATTGAACCAAGGTGTTGAACCAAGTGATTGAACCAAGTGATGAACCAAGGCCGATGAACTTGAGCTTTGAACCAAAGCGTTAAACTCTGCTATTGAACTAAAGCATTAAACTTTGCATTGAACTTGAGTGATGAACTTGCCGATTGAACCAAGGCATTGAACCAAAGTGATGAACTTACCAATTGAACCAAGGCATTGAACTGAAGCATTGAACCAAGGTGTTGAACCAGTTTAATGGTTCAATGGTTCAAAGGTGCTAACTCTTGGAAATATTACGCCATTGAACCACTCTTCCAACCTTAAGGAAAAGTGTCTTTGAACCATTTTAGCTCTCTTTCCTTATGAATTTCTTCAGACAAGAGTCTGAAGAAGCTTTTTAAAACCTTGCACTCTCTAAACTAGTTCTTCATCTACCAAAAGATTACACCTACAGAGTTCGTAGAAAATATCACTGCTGAGTCCGTAGAAACCCAAGCCCTGTAGAGTCCGTATAAATAGACCTGTAGAGTCCATATAAAAATTCTTGGACTTGTACAAAATCAAAAATGAATTGGCCTAAAATAGTAGAGGAAGAAGGGGACCAATTTTTGGCCTGTTAGACCAAAAAATGGTCAACAAATTGGTGACTCCCAGGGGAAGCATGCCTGCTATGCTTAGAAGCCAGTTGCCTCAAAATCCCTTGGGCACGAGGTCAAATTATAACTTAAAGATCAGCAAAAGCTCTGATAAATTCTAGAACCAATCACAAAGATTTACCTCAAAAGGAAAATGAAAACACACACAAATCTAAGAAAACTATTAACACGTGCAGAAAGCACTTAGGGAAAACAAGAGAAAAGTGAGGGAAATATATACATGATGAAAAGGGACTCATTGGTAGTGCTTAAGATGTATCCCATTAACTAGGATATATAGTTCTTGACCATCCAACTTGGAGAGTTAGAATGCATTATGTTGCTTGCACTGAGTGATTATGTGTGGGACACTCCATAGGGCATCAAACTTCGCATGCTTTTTAGGCTTGGCTTGGTCCTCATCCCATTTCAAAATAATGTCTCCTTCAGAGAAAACTTTTGATGAAGATTTCTTGTCGAAGTGTCTCTTTGTTTGCTATTGGCAGCTGGTCATAGAAGCCACAGCCTAGCCCCTTGTCTCTTGGAGTTCCATCAGTTCACATAGCCTAACCTCCATTCTATTTCCTTCTTCTAATTTTAGTTGGTGAGCAAGATCCAAGGCTAGCAACTCAAGTGAAATGGGGAGCCAAGCTTCCCTTCCATAGATGAGTGTGTATGGTGAGTTGTCAATTGCCCTCTTTGGGGTGACCCTATATGCCCACGGGGTTGTTTTCAACTTGGCATGCCAAGTCCTTTGATTTTCCTCCATGGTTCACTTGATGATCCTAATCAGGTTCTTATTTTTAGACTCAACCAGTCCATTCCCCTATGGGTAGTAATTGGATGAAGTGCGGAGATATATACCATATCTTAGCGCCCATTCACTTGTTTTGGTTCCCATAAAAACTAATGCATTATCTCAGATTATGGTTGTTGGAACCCCGAACCTTGCCACCAGGTCCTCATAAAAATCCAAGACTGCACTTTCATTTGCCTCCTTCAAAACAACAACCTCTACCCATCTTGTGAAATAATCCATGGTGGTTAGGACCCACTTGTGTCTAGCACTGGAGGGAGGATTAATCATCCTTGTGAAGTCCAGGCCCAATTGCATGAATGGCTACTCCACCTAAGTAAGCTGTAAAGGCATGGCAGCCAACTATTGCTTCCCATCAAAAAGTGTGCACTTTTGGCACTTTCATACCTAGGCATGGGTGTCCCTAAAAAGAGTAGGCCAGAAATAACCAAATCTCATTATTCTTACTGTAGTAGCCCTAGGAGCAAAATGACTGCCGACTGGTCTATCATGGAACTCAGACAACACCCTGTTGGCCTGACTTGAGTCCAAGCATCTTAAAAGACTCCTGAGAGATCCCTTATGAACAACATTCCATCAATCAGGGCATAAAGGAGACACTAGAGTCTGAAATACCTTCTCTTGGTCCTATCAAGTGAGTGAAGGCACTCACCAGTGAGAAGGAAATGTCTCACATCTGATGTCTAATCCTTCATGACAGTTGGTTCTTCTGATATAGCTACATCAAGGATTACCAGACTGTCCTCCTTTTGTTGCTTAAAGTCTATAGCGAGGTGTTCACACAAGCCTCTCCCTCTTACTAGTTTGGTGATATTGATATCTAAATCATATTCCATCACCTTAGTGATCCACCCTACTCTCTTCTCATTTAGGTCTCAGTTGAACAAAAAATATTTGATGTCAGGATGTGGAACCATGAAGTGTATTCTGCTATTGGACAGCATGTGTCTAAATTTATTCAGACTCTGTATGACCGCCAAGACTTACTTTTCCACATATGTGTATCTGACTTCAAAACCTTCTAGGCCTTGGCTAAAAAATGCAATTGGCTACTCAAGTTTATCATCACTTGCTTGGGTAAGCATGACAGAGATTACCTCTTCATTTTTGAAGGTGTAGAGGTTGAAATCTTTGGTGAAGTCAGCGCTGATCAAATTAGGAGCCTCGGCTATGGCCTACTTGATTTCTTCAAAATTGTATTTTCTCTATGCTATCTATGTGAACTCCTCACCCTTCTTTAGCATAGAGGTTAATGGATTGACCATCTCTGCAAAATTCAAGATAAATCTCTATATGAAATTTATCTTACCTAAGAAGCTTTGTAGGCCTTTCTTTGCTTAGGAAAGGACAGCTCCAGGATGGAGTGAACTCTCTCTGGATCAATAGCCAAATCCTCCAAAGAAATAATGTGACCAAGGAGCTTCCCCTTGTGGACAGCAAACATGCATTTCTTAGGATTGAGAGAGATACCAAACTCTCTACACCTCTCAAAGATTTGCCTTAGGTGTTTCATGTGTTGGCTTTCTTCCTTGGAGAAAACTATCACATCATCAAGATATACTAGCACAATCATATTTATCAGGCCTTGAAAGGCCATGTCCATAGCTTGTTAGAAGGTGGCACCCACATTAGACAATCTAAAAGGCATTTTCCTATAAGCAAACATTCCTCACTTGGTTGTGAAGGATGTCTTGTGTTGGTCACAGTCTTGCACTAAAATCTGGTTGTATCCTAAATACCCATCTAGGAGGGAGAAACGCTCGTTGCCTATCACCATTTGAATGATCTACTCCATGCTTGGGAGATGATAATGGTCTTTCAAAGAGACTCTATTGAGGTCTCTGAAATTGATGCATAGTCTAATCTCCCCATTCTTTTTCTAAACAAGAACAATATTGGCCAGCCAAGAAGAGTGTTTGATTGGAAATATTATCTTGGACTCAATCAACTTGGTGAGTTCCTTCCACATGAGAGGTTCAATCATTGGGTTGATAGGCCTATGCTTTTGCTTGATTGGTTTGGCACCTTCTTCTATCTCAATGGTATGTTGGGCCAAGCTTGGGTCAAAAACCTTCAAATCACTATACTCCCATGCAAAGATATCGACAAATTCTTGGCACAACAAGATGAAGCCCTGCCTTTCTTAGTCCGTGCACACTTTCCCAAGCATAAGAAACTTGTCCTTGAATATTTCCACCTTCTCATGGTGCTCCTCCTTTGTTGCAATTCAAACCGTGTCGCTTCTCAATTGGTCATCTCCATTTAATATACTCTCTAGAGTGACCAAACCTTTGGGGAGCTTATTGTTCTTCAGCTGAACAATTTGGCTGCCATATTGTTGTTGTAGCTTTGCCTAGTTTTTTGCAGTGAATTCTACTTCTTCTTGTAAGAAGAGTGTTATTTGTTGATCACTATTGAAAACCTACCAGTTGGTGATGTTGTCAGGTACAGAGGGTCGGATCACTACTTTCAAGTGATGTGAGTTGTGGTCTCAGCCTATTTCTTGAGGAATATCAAACTGGGAACCAACTACTACCAGCCTATTTGCTTGCTTGTTCTATTCTCTAGGGATGGAGGTAATATTGAAAGTGAAAAAAATTTCCACTGAGTCCCATACCCTATGTTTGTAGGATTTCAGTAGAGAATTCTTCATCAAATTTTGGCCTCTTACCTAGTTGACAATCAACTCACTATCACCAAACACTTGCAGCTCTTTGATTCCTCTTTTCCTCACCCACTCCAAATCATGGATGAGGGATTCATATTTTGAAATATTGCATGTGTAGGAAAATTGGAACTGAAAGGCTGAAAAATACATCTCTTTTGAAGGAGAGACCAACACCACTCCAGCACCAACTCCCAACTTACATTTTGAACCATCGAAGAACAGCTGCCATAGACTTGAGCTTTCATAGCTGGTTTTCATCAGATTTGGTACAAAAGTACCCTCTTTATGCATGCAATAAATTCCAAGGCCTACCTCCTCTATGAATTTGTAATGATTGTGCTTGAAGTTGTCACTTCCCCATTCATCTAAGAGCAGGTCTGCAACTCCTTCATGGGCAGAGGATGGAGATTGGTCTACTTGGAACTCTTCCTAGTCAATGATGGTATAGCTGACATTTTCTACCTTGAGTGAGTAAGGTTCCAAATGATATCTATGGAGTGGTTTAGATTCAATCTTGACTTTAGTCACATACTTGGTTCTAAAAATTAGATTAGACCAATTTGCTGCTAAGTAACTGCCTATCTTGGATGTAAAATCCCTGGATAAGTAGATGGCAAAGTAAGGAGGGACATCTGCCACTACCACATCATGAGAAACTGAGAAATTCAGGCAAGCGTGTAGCATCAAGCTCAAACCTCTTACCACCCCAATTGTCTTTACCAAAGTTACATCTAGCTATAGGACTCCCTTGGTCATTTCTTTATATTTCAAGCCCAGCTTGTCAGCTATGCATTTGGGCATCATCGAGGTGCTTACTCTGCTATCAATGATGCAATTATGCACCATGAAATCTCCTATGACCAAGGACACATAAAAGGGAGGAACCTTTTCTTCTTTTTGGGCCTGACCTGAGGTAGAAGGCTATCCATTCATCATCAAAACATTATCGACTTTTGCTAGGACAACTTGTTCATCTAGCTCATGCAATTCCTTTTGCAGCATGTCCTTTTGCCCTAGTATTGACAACGAATCCCAAAAGGAGATGTTCAGGTGCAACTTCTTCATCTGGTCAACCACATTGAATCAAGGGTTTACTTCCTTCAAAATTTCTTTGGAATTATTTATAGCATGAGGTGCAAGCTGAGGAGCTGAAGGTATAATTGAGGGTCTAAAACTTGGGACTTTTTGATTTACGTGTGATGAAGAAGGTGTTGCTAACATTTGTGCAGTAGCATGAGTTTCTTCCATTGCTCTCCTTTTTAATCTTGTGTTGGCTGCAACACATTCAGCCTGATTGTCTGTAGCACCCACATAATTGACTGAATAGAATTCTCCTTCCAGATGAATTATGAAGGTAGAATCAGGCTGGGCCTGACTGCTACTTGTGTTGGGTTGCATTGGAGCCTCAAAGACTTGGGAATGGGTGAATGCCTAATTATCTTATACATTTGGGTAATAACCCATCATTTCATTTTTATAAATAACCTGCTCTTAACCATATCCCATGGTTGAACAACTTGGTTGTTCTTGCACTAGATTGTTTTGAATGGGCACCATGACCTTAGATGATGAAGGGGCACCTGGGTTGTAGCCTTGAAAGGGTCTAGTCTGAGTAAGTTGACCCTGTCCTTAATTGTAATTTTGAAAAGGGGGTCTAGGAGATTGACCATACTGTTGGTATCCTTGGTTTGGTCAGTTGCTTTGAGCTTGTTGCCTTTTAAGAGCCACAAGTTCATTTGACATACTTTGTAACATACTCTTAACTTCATGAAGTTCATTGGATGGAGTAGCAACTAGATTTTCTATGCTAGGTAGAAGTGCTAAGGTGGGAGCAGTGGTGTGGATTGGAGGCAACATTTTAGGTAAAAGTGGCATATAGGGTCTAGGAGCTATCTTCCCAACCTGCACTAAGCAATTTTAAGCTACTATGGCTATGTCATAGGCGGCATGTATCACATGTCCTCCCATGGATTGTATCATAATAGTGATATCACTATTCAATGCTCTTAAGTAATATAGAAAAGCATAGCTAGGAGTAGGTTTTACTAGAATGGGGATTATATCTCATGTCTTCTGAAATAGAACATTGAAATCTTGCATGTATTCATGTGGGGCTCTTTTCATGGTAGTCAGTTGCTCAGCAAGTGAGAGGTGGTCACTCTTTTCTCCAAAATGGTCCATCAAGTGAATGCCCAATTCATTCTAAGAACTAATTGAATTTATAGTCAAAGTCCCATACCAGTCAAGAGCTTTACCCTTGAGAGACAATGCCAACAATTTGATTGTAATATTTTCCTCAGTGACATTGTGAATATTACAGAGGTTAGCAATATTTTTGATGTGTTCGATGACTATGATGGGCCCCTCTCCATCAAAGGAAGGCACACTTTTGAGGGCTGATCCTGGAATTGGGTCATAATGTTGGAGATTTAATGGACTCTAACCACAAAAAGTCACAAAGGGAAGTGACATAGCTATGACGGGATGTAACTACGGCCTTGTTGCGTATGTGTTCTTTACAGTAGCTTTGGGAAAGTGGTTTGCTAAATAAGGATGGGTCCTCTAAAACCTCAGTCGCCTTGCTGAGTTCAAAGGTAATTCAATAAATTTGAAAGGGACACCCTTAGAAGCAAACCGTGTGGTGACTTTAGTCATAGGAAGTCAGACTAGTCTTTGATTAGAAAATGAAGTTCTTACTAGTGGAGTCACTAGATGCTGAAAATAGTTAATTTTTCTATAACAGGACTAGCATCATTCCTAAAACTTTATTTAGTGTAAAAACTAAATCCCATCAAGTGTACCAAAAACTGTTGAAGCAGTGGATTCCACCTAGGATAAGAAGCCAAGCTCCTGCCTTCCACACGTCAAAATGGAAACTCCCCTCTCACTTGTGGGACTAGAAAAGCTGGAGGGGAGAGTCTCTAAGTAAGGGATAGCTCCCTTTGATGCATCTAAGTTGTTCCAATAAGTGATAATACATGTATATATATATATATAATGCAGGGGGGGTGAAAAGGGAGAAGGATTACATGGAAACAGAACCTACTCTAAAAGGGGTGATGCACCAAATGATTTGACCTACTCACACTCACACTCTAAACCATACAATCACATACGTACACTTCAACTGGTAAATGGACTAGACTGTAGGAAGCTTAACAGGGAGGCTTAAATGGAACACATAGAAAATAGGGATTCACCATAGGTGCTATGGAAAGGGCACACTGTATAGTATATTCTTTCTATCTCTGTGCTTCCAGGTACAACTCTTCTTGTCACCTATAGGAATGGCACTTTATAGACACCAGGTGTGTTTGTGTTAAACCTGTGGAAGCATTAAGAAGAAATGACTAAACACAAAACTAACACTCAGACACACACAAAGATATCTAACCAGAATAGAGGTAAAAATGCGTTTATTGATTTCAGGTGAAAATTTGCCAGGGCTTCGCCTTACAAATGTGAAAGATCATTTTCCAAATGACAAGTCTACAATATATAGAGGAAGGAAGGAGGCCTTTTGGCACCCTTTTTACAAATGACCCATGTGCGCTCTGATCATTGGGAAGAGCAAGCTGCTTAAACATCATATGAGAAATTATGAGCCACGTTGTTTGTCTGCTTGCAAAACCGCTCCTTCAAGGTGATTATGTAGCTTATCTACTCATTAATGCAAAATGAAGAAAAATCAGTCACACCATTAGTCATTTATACCTCTTAATGATTAATTCATAGACACTGTATCACCTGCTGGAGTAACTTCTTGAATCAGTGCCTCCCTTCACCACTTAGACTATCTACCTATTCCTACACTTGGCACTTTCCTCTCTTTGTTCTTTGGGCTCTTTGTCTTCTTCCTACTTTGTCTCCTTCTAGCTCCTTCAGCCCTTGGGGCTATCTTTTGGTGGGTCACTGTGTTCCTTGGGCTCTTTTTTTTGGTTGGCACTTACCCAATTTAAAAGCAAATGACTATTTCACCATCTTAAATTTGACATCTGCGCACCCATCATCATTTCAAAAACAAAAACTAATATATATATTCTTAAAGTTGATGGCTTCTAGGACATCACCATCTTTGGTGAATTCCTTCGGACCTTTTCCTTTGACTCGTCCTTTGTTTCAAACCCTCCCGAAGGGGAAGTGTCCCTTCGGCTCTTGAGAGATGGCCTTCATTTGGCTGGCTGAGAGCCCCTTCCAAGGGCACCTGCCCTTTGGCAGCCTTTTGTCTCTTCAACATTTTCTATGGGCTTTTTCCTACAGACAAAAAGTCTATGAGAATTGGCCACTTTGACTTCCCTAGGTCTTTTCTTCGTGCTGGTGGCCTTCCTCTGAATTCCTTCAGACTTTTTATCTGTAGGAATTCCTTCAAACAAAAAGTTCAAAGGATTTAATGCTTGAAGACTTTCTACAAATTTCTTGAAATCCTTCGATTGCCTCCAAAGTGCTCCCTACCCTCCGTAAGGGCTTTTGAACCCAGAACTGCCCTCCGCAAGGGCACTCATCTTTTGGATTTAGGATGCTCCCTTAAACCAAGCTATTGAACTAATTGATTGAACCAAAAATGGTTCAACGGTTCAACACTGTGCCCCACTCATTTGTTGAACCGAGCCTTCAAACTTGCCATTTGAACCAAATTCTTGAACCAAGTGATTGAACCAAGTGATGAACCAAGTGATTAAACCAATTGATGAACCAAGGCTGATGAACTTGAGCTTTGAATCAAAGCATTGAAATCTACCATTGAACCAAAGCATTACAGTTTCCATTGAACTTGAACGATGAACTTGAGCAATGAACTTGCTGATTGAACCAAGGCATTGAACCAAGAGATTTAACCAAGTGACGAACCAAGGCCAATGAAATTGAGCTTTGAACCAAAGCATTGAACTCTGCCATTGAACCAAAGTATTGAACTTTGCGTTGAACTTGAGTGATGAACTTGTCGATTAAACCAAGGTGTTGAACTGAAGTGATGAACTTGTTGATTGAACCAAGGCATTGGACTGAAGCATTGAACTAAGGCATTGAACCAAGGCATTGAACTAGTTCAATGGTTCAACGGTTCAAAGGTGCTAACTCTTGGAAAGATTACACCATTGAACCACTCTTCTAACCTTAAGGAAAAGTGTCTTTAAACCATTTTAGCTCTCTTTCCTTATGAATTTCTTTAGATAAGAGTTTGAAGAAGCTTTGTAAAACCTTGCACTCTCTAAACTGGTTCTTCATCTGCCAAAAGATTACACTTGTAGAGTTTGTAGAAAATCTCATTGCTGAGTCCATAGAAACGCAAGCCCTGCAGAGTTTGTAGAAATAGACTTGCAGATTTCATAGAAAAATTCCTGGACTTGTGCAAAATAAAAAATGAATTGGCCTAAAATAGCAGAGGAAGAAGGGGACCAATTTTTGGCCTGTTAGACTAAAAAATGGTCAACAGAACCTTCGTAAAAAATTCACCTTTCCAAAGAAAGAGTGAACTGCAGTCTTACTTGTGGGTAGAGTAAGCTCCTAGATGGATTTGACTCTTTCTGAGTCAACTTTTATGCCTTCTCAAAATATAATGTGTCTGAGAAGTTTCCCTTCTGTTACCCCAAAAATAGTCTTCTTGGGATTTAGAGAAATGCCATTCTGGTGACATCATTCTAGCACTTGTTGCAAATGATGTAGGTGATCAGGGCGATGCTTGGAGAAAATAGTCAAGTCATCAAGGTATACCACAATAAACTTACCCATTTCATCTCTAAAAGCAAGGTCCATTGCTCTCTAGAAAGTGGCGCTGGCATTTATTAGACCAAATAGCATTATTTGATATGCAAAGGTACCCCAAGGCATGGTGAAGGTAGTCTGATGTTGGTCTGCTTCACCAACTTCAACTTGATTATATCCTAAAAAGCCATCAAATTTTTATGAAGAAGAAAAATATCTCCTTGAGGAGATATCAAAACAATCCTAGCTCTTGAACCGTTAGAAGAACAACTTCCATCAAATTCTAGAATCTAGACTTCATCATAAATTGATTTTTCCTCAAATTTCTCTTTAATTGGAGGGGAGGATTCTTCTGCACTTGCACTGCATACAATCAATTATTCTAATATTTTGTTTGAATTGATTATCAAGCTATCAAATTCAAGAATTTCATCAGATGCCACATGAACTTCCTTCATGGATAAGAATTAATTACCCATGCCTAAAGACTCAAACAGAATTTGAGCTTTAGGCGTTGATGTTTGAGTGACAATGTATTTTGCCTCCTTCTTAGGGAGTAATCTCTACATGACACCTTTTAATAGGATCCTCACTTCAGATAGGTCCATGCTCAACTCACCACCAACATCCTTACAAAAATTTCACCCAAGAAGAATGTCGTATAAGGCTGGAATGCTGGCCACCAAGACTATCATCTTAATTCTCTTGTTCGGGAATGCTGTAAATGCAAATTGGGCATCCTTGATTTGTCTTAGTAGTGGCACTTGTTTGTTATCCATGGAGAAACATCTCCCAAAGTTCTTGGTTAGTGTGAGTCCAATAGATTCTGCTACTTTGGTAGGCATGACATTATCAGACGCACCTGAGTCTATGATGCAATTGTTCAACTGGTGTCCATTTATCAATAGGGAGACATAAAATGGTTCCATCCTCCTAGGAGTAACAGGAGGAGTAATGACAAGATTTTTTGGGGTGGACATGTTCCTTGGGGGATCATGAGTTACCTTTCTAACATCTTGTCCTACAGGGATGGTTTGATTCTTCACACATTAAACCAACTTATCCAACTGCTTAGGGTTGGATTACAGAAATTCAAATTCAGACATTTGAATTTTGGTTTTCTTGACATGGTCGATTATATCAAATGTCTAAAATGAATTAAGAATAGGGGAAAGTAGTTCATCCTTATAGTTTTTAAGAGTGGGGTACTGGTATATGAATTTGAAGTAGAAAGTGCAGGAATGCTTGATGTACTTACCATTTTAGTGATCACTGGGTCCTCTGATTGAAAAGGCAGAGTGATTCCCTACTTAGCAATTGAAATTGCTAGTTGAGAATAGTCCTCTATTTTTTTCTTATCAGCTTGCTGGGCTGACTAGTTCTGGAACTAGGTAAATATAGTGTATGATCCATTAAATGCTTCACCTTTACTTCTAAGTTCATCTTGGTAACTCAGGAAACTAATGTTGGAGTCGTCAGCTAATTCTTCTTGATTTTATATGAAGAGATCAGTGTCATCTTCTGGGTTCAACTTAGGCTGGAAGGAGAAATTAGATTATATTTCAAGATATCTAACTGCCGAGTTGGCTGGTGTTGCTTCAATGACAAGCTTCCCCTGTGGGGAAGGAAGATGATTTGGCTGCCCTTGATTCTTGGCAGCATTGCCTTGGTATGACTGGTTTGGAAATGTTCTCCTTGGTATATCTCTCTATGGAGTAGAAGACATCGCTTGTGCCATTTGCTTTCTAAGAGATAACAACTCATTTGCTAGCTTTTTCACCATTGGATCAATGATGCCTATAGATGGATATTTAGAGGTTGAAGAAGATTTACCTCTATTAGGATCTCTTCTTATCTTTCCCACCAAGATGAGATCATATTCCACCTTAGTAGCCAAATCTTGAGCTGCATTAAGGTCTATGTGGCCAACACGTCTCAACATAAAACTCACTTCAGGTAGCTAAGAGTTGATGAAGAAGCATTTGAGATTCTCAACTATTGGCTGAGCAATTATAGGAATCTTTTTCTTTAGCTTGTCTAATTTGGCTATGAAATCCCTCATAGGTTCATGAGGCCCTCTTTTCATTTGTGTGATTTGAGCCAGTAGGGCATGCACATCTTTAGTAGGCTTGAACCCAACTTCAAATTTAGCTTTAAGGGTGTTTTAGTCAGTCACAATTTGTGCTTATAGATGATAAAACTAGTCTGCAGTAGCACCTTATAATGTCTCTACGAATAGCCTAACTGCTACATCTTCATACTCCACACCTATCATGCCACATGATATGCTTATGGCTGCAATATGTTCATCAAGATTAACTCTCCCATTGCCATAGAACTTGGGGAAATTCTTCCTAGAACTATGAGGCAGTTCATGTAGAGGTGGAGTTAGATTAAGTGGACTAAAAGAGTTACCCCAAGGGCCTTAAACTGCCACGATTTAACACTGAAGGGAGGAATGACAAATGTCTAAGGGGTATGTATTGACAAAGCTCTGCTAATAATAGAAATAGATTCTTTGCCTGGTAATGGAGACCTGACTTTTATTGGAGGAAAACTTCTGGTTTGCTGAAGATGAGATGGTAAAGGAAACAGGGTGAAATCACTTTGCTATACCAACTCAAATATAGGATCAACAATACCTCTAGATCTCTAGATTCTTGTATATCATGGATCTGCTAGAGTATAAAATTGGAATGGATAAGGATAAGGACTGATTCAATTTGAAGCTTGAGGCTTCAAACTGTGCGTTCTTCCCTAGTGGAGTCACCAAAAAATGTTGGGTGAACATTTTGTCACTAGCTAATTGATGGGCAAAATAGGTGTTTCCACTATAGCATAGGGAGATTTATCAACCAAATGTGCAGGTTGACCACATCAAAATGGGACAAATCTCTCCTCTCATCAAGGGGAGGTTCCCTATAAATATGAGGTGTTATATATACTATATATATAAGCAGAAAATAACACTCAGGGGTAGGACAACACCATCCATCTCTCTTTTTTCAGAGATGATGTTCACAGACAAAGGAGAATTCTAGTGAAAACACTGGAAGCACTTCTCTTTTTTTAGAAGTGGTCTGTAGCAAATAGTAGGAATTCTTTCTGGTAGTGATAAGTAAATGTAACAGGGCATAGTAACACAATAGGATGAAGTGTAGCATAAAGTCTCCACCTCAACTACCAAAGAGTGAAATATGTGAAGGAAAATGTGGGCACAAATTCATCCTAAGATCCTTTACATAGAAATAAAAAACAACACACTAAAGAACGTTGTGGTAGCACAAAGTCTCTCCATAGTCAGCTTCAGGATACCTTCTTGATTACTTCCACTTATTATGCTTGTTAAATTGAATGGACAAGAATACTTCTAGGAAATAGATATAAGAAAAATTTCCTAAATAACACAAGATATTCCAACATAAATTCTAAAATGTCACTTGTTTTCTCATTCAAATAAATAAATATGATTAACAATCTGAGCTCAAAGTCTCAGGAAATGTCTTTCATTTTAGGTAGAGTTTTGCTTCTATAACTGAGAGATCTCCCTTGCATAAATAAGATATTACAATATATAGTAGCCAAGAAAGACTTGGAACTTTGTTTAATGAAATGGCCCATGCTACATTCAATGCCTTGAATGCATTTTTAGTTCTATCAAGGGGCCATGCTAGAATAGGGCATCGATCTTAATTGTGGCATGTCAATTCATCTCAAATGTCTCCTCCAAAGTATAGGCCACTTGGTCCTCTTCCTAATATTTGTGCAGCTATCCACTTTACCTTTACTCGATGGAGAAAAATAGGTCACACCCTTGAGTGCTCATGCTCTTTGATGTCCACCTAGTGGATTGTTTCACCAACTAGAAATAACTCTTGCGTAAACATTTCTATTCTTTCCCTCTTGTTCCCTCTTCTCTTAACACATTTTATCTCTTCCTCGTTATCTAAGCTCTTAGGCTATCTCTTCAGGTGGTCGCTAAGTTTGTTTTCAGGTTCCATGTCGTATTTGAAAATAAATAGGCATTTCATTACCTTGAATTTGATGTTTGTGGGGACATCACTGGTTGATGGTTGTTTGAACCACATTAAACCTTGAACCTTTGAACCATGAGAGTTCATTAGTTCCATGGTTCAATGGGTAGTCCTATCAGCTCCTTGGTTTAATTGCTTCCTTAGTTGAATCACTTTCTTGTTTCAATCACTTTCTTTCCTCTTCGATTGAACCATCCCTTCGAACTTGTCTCTAGAATCTTCTGCTTCCTTTCTTCGCTTGAAGCTTCCTTTCGGACTTTGAAATTCCTTAAACCTTTGAACTGTTTCTTCTCTAAGTCCTTTTAACCTTATTGAACCTTTAAACCTTTGAGCCTTGAACCATTTCAATTTAAAGCTCAAGTGTTCAATCTCTTTCTTTGAATCTTTTTAAGTTTTGAACTCTCTGGATTCTTTTCTTTTCTGTCAGACTCATTGAACCTTTGAACTTTAAACCATTTTGGTTCAAGGTTCAATCAGTTCAAACTTTCTTAGCTCTTCGAATCTTTTATTCTTCTAAGTCTCTCAAAATTTATTGAAATCATTAAACCTTTAATCTTTGAATTCTTTTAGTTCAAGGTTCAATGGTTCAATCATTATTCTTCGAAGTCTTCTTTCATTCAAGTATTTTGATCTTATCAAACTCATTGAACCTTTGAACTCGTTGAACCATTTTGGTTCAAGGTTCAATGGTTCAACCGTTCAACCTTTACTCTTTAAAGCCTTCTTTTCTTTAAGTCCTTTGAAGTCGTAGATCTTTTTGAAGTAGTTAAACTTTGAACTTACCGAAGTGCTTAACTCTTTAAGTCTATCGATGTCATTGAACCTTTAAACCCATTGAAATTTTGAACCTTTGGAGGTGGGGTTCAATGGTTCAATCTTTTGTTTAAAGCCCATCAATAAGTCTTTTGATTGAACTTCGGCATTGAACCATCCTTGAAATGCCTAAGTGTTGGGAACTAATTTCTTTGTGAGAGCTCACCTGTTGAAGTTGTTGAATCTGTTGAACCTGTGAGTCCCTTAGCTGAAAAATCTTGAATAATTGAATAATTGGAGTGCTCAAAACATTTTTTTGAGGAGGGAAGAGAGAATTTTGTCCTTCAAGACCAAAATAGTTGATATGTTGTTCCAAAAAGGAGTGAAAAATTTTGGGAATAACACACTCATCCAAAAATAATATATTGGATTTCTAAGAGATCCAATTATTCTGATGAAATAGATATACTATCCTATAATAGTTCTAAGAGCCATATATATACAACTTTATCAAAAAAAAATCTTACAAAATAATAGGTGAGTATTTTCCTCATTTGAATATAAATGGAATTATTCTATCTCATCTTATCTAGCTTCCCCATTTATAGCTTTGTCTTTCCAAAATCCATGGAATTGGCCCTGTAGAGTCGGTAGGAATGAGCCTGCAGAGTTCATAGAAACAAGCGTGCGAAGTCCATAGAAACAAGCCTATGAAGTCCATAAAAACAAGCCTAAGTCAACCTTCGAATTGATGCCATTAATTATGATTTATTACCATTTCATTTTGGTCTTCCCATGTACTCATATGAACACACGTGTCTCAAAATCATGAAAAAATGGACCTGCAGAGTCTGTAGATTCATTCTGTGTGAGTTCATAGTTCTGCTAGATGGAGATCAAAATTAAAATTTCACTATACATCACCTGTGTCTTCTTCTTGAGTATTATCCACAACAAAAACCACTAAAACATGCTATGTATTAGACATTAATGACAAAGTAAAGGTTTAGTCTTTGGTTCAATATAAACAAGACAAGTATCTACTTTCCATGTAATAACTATCTAACAATCTATGATTTGCATAAGATAATATCCTTAGAGATATGAATTGAGGGAAATAACATGTTAATAATGAGACATATTCTGAGCTCATCAATTAACATATTTAATCTTCACTGCACTTATAAGTAACTACCCAAATATGATCACAAGCTTTGTGTTATTATTCAAACATGTAGGGAGTTCCCCAGTATTGTATTGTTGTTGGGATATATTATTGTGTGTGATATATTAGTAATAATATGCTTTATTAGCATCAACTTTATGTATATAAAAAGTTTATTAATCTCTAATCATAACAAAACAAGTTTTGGAGGAGATTTCTCGTCAAGTGAAAATCACCTGCCAGGAATCAGCAACCAAATAATAAAAGAAATGTTGAAGATAGAAATATAAAAGGATGTTATTGATTTTATGATGAAAGTAAATAATCATTCCACACATGTATATTTGGATTGTTTTATGCATTCTATGGTAACACTGCTATATTTATATAAGCAACGTATGTTTTTCTTTTTGGTTGGCTATGTAAGGCTTTATAAAGTCATTTTTGTACAATATTATATTCTTTGAATAATAATATTTATACTATATTCTTGAATAATGCTCTTTAGGTGGAATCCTCTTGATTTTTTATTTATAATTTTATTAATGGTATGTAATTTGTTGTGGATGTGAGTGATATGTAAAGTGCAATTTCACGTGGAGTATGGAAAAGCTTAAGCGAAATTGTTCAATAAATTTTGAGTCATCATTTTGATTATTGATATAAGGTATTTTTTAATAGCTATGAAGCTTCACCAACATCTTTAGCATCATCTTAGACATGTGTGTGAAACTAAATTCCTAAATTTGTTTCTATCATATCAAAAAGCTCATTCAGTGTCAATATTACATAATGAAGTTCTATCATAATGCTAGATGAAGTTGACATATAAATGATTAGTTATGAAGCAATTTTTACCAACTATTGTAATGATATAACCAACACTTCTTCTTCCTCATTTTTATATTAATACATTAATTTATTCTTTATAATAAGTTAGTGATACAAATATATATTATGTGTATGTTGACATCACACATTCGATCTCTCAAATATTGTAAAAAATATAGCATAATATAACTTTTTAATTAGATTGCTACCTATATCATCATTGTTATTATCTACTCTTTCTTTCATTTATTTTATTTTGATATATATATCAAGCTTTATCATTCATATATGTTTCCACATATAACTCATTAAAATCAGTTTGGTGAGGTAATTTATAGGTTCTCTTATTGGCCACTAGATCAATGGTATTATAGCACGCATACTTCATATCATATCTTGAATTATATAAAGTTTATATAATAAATATATCTCTATTTGTATGCCTACTCATATGATGTTTCAATACAAGAATATAAGTCTCAACACTTGTCACCCTTGTAGATTTTGATTGTAAATGTAGAAATTTTCTAGATAATGATGGAAGATTATTTGAACATATAATGAAAATATTTGGATGAACCTCATGCACATGAATGTGTAGGTATTGTGGATCGGTTCATTAAAATTATAAATAATGTTCAATCTCCTTCCAACATATCTGATTCACATCAACCATTTGGTGGTTAGCCACCCTACAAGATATAATTCAATAAAGCATCCCTATGTTTGAATTCAAAATAGATGTTGATGCTCTAGACAAATAGCTTAACTTTATATGTTTATACTATGTAATGAATCATTTATTTGACCAAGATAATATTACATACAATATTTTGAATGTTTTTCTATTAACAAAGAAATGGTAGGATGACTATGGTTATATACATGAAAACTACAAAGAAGATGTAGCTAAATTACACATACTAGAAGATACTTGGAATGGCTTCATAGAAGCACTCTAATCAACCTATTATCATATCAAGAACTATGATAAGAAGTAAATAAATTTTTATTAGCTATGCCAAGTCTGAGCTCAATTTGTGCATGAATATATAGACACTTTTTAGACATTAGTGTCCAAAAAAAAATCCAATAATTATTAAAAAAATATTATTTTGAAGTACTTGTGATGCTTGAGACCATATATCCAATCAAAAATGGATTTCCTCTAGATATCATCCATTGGATAATCCTATAAATTCACTTACAAGTTTGGAGAAAAGGCCAAACTAAAAACTAATAAAACATTTTAAGTCTTAATATAAACCATAGTCTAAGCCTTCCAAGAATAATTATAAATAAGAGAGTAGACCTCCATATCATCCACATAATAAACACCAATTATCCAATGATAAAAACAAGTCCAATAATGGAAATTATTATTCAATTTATAAATCCAATAATCACTCTATTGAATAATGTCATGCTCAAAATACTCAACGTTCACAACTCTAAATAGTAGGTGCAAGTACTACAACTCTAAACAAAGGTACTATAAACATATCTACTTTTACCAACAAAGATTTAGAGGAATAAAAATAATTGTTCCATTATAAAATGTGGATCAATGTTCAACCAATACACATCATAATTGAGAATGTATGTTTGAAGAACTTGATTTTCCCTGAAGTATTTTAAATAATGAACCTATCATTGAAGCCTCACCTACAAACATACTTTATTTGATGGTTCAATGCAAGTTTTGAGAAATGTCTCACATAGAAGTGTTGTATTGTGTAAAAAATAAATCCTTTTCAAGATGCAATCCTTTGTGATGTAAATACATTAGAGGTATGGGATGCTTTACTTGTAAAAATAATATATTGAGCACTACTATGTAGTCTTTGAATAAAATCCTAGAAATGTTGCCATAGATGTTGGTGATATGAGATACCACATACCATAAGTAGTTCCTAAGCTATCACTCAGTGGTACCAAAGAATTTAATATGATAGTAATAATTTTTTGATTTTGATGGAAAAAATTAAATGTAATAGCATTCTCATATCACTAATCCATACTATAATTCCTCCAATAGTAGGAGAGACCACAAATTTGAACCACAAGTTTAAAAAATAAAAGGATATATTTTGGTTTATTTAAGATGTCATCATATACCATTTATTGAAAAGAAAATTATTGATATGATTCCTAGATATTACCTATACCTAATTCCTCTTTATACTAAATATCACATCTATAAAATGAAAATATAGAACAACTTATCCATGAACTCATGGATAAAGGACACAACAGGACCAAGTCATCACATTGTATATATCCAATTATCCTTGTGTCAAATAATAATGACACATGGAGGTTGTACATAAATTATAGATATCTCAACAATATCATAATGAGGAACCATTATCTTCTTTTAAGGATTTAGTATTTTTTAGACTATCTTTGGAATGAAAATTTCCTCATAGAATTAAACTAAATTTTAGTTATCATCAAATTATTGTTGAATCTAAAATCATTTGGAAAATAACCTTAAAATTAAATAAATGTTCATTTAAGTGGTTGGTTATGACATTTAGCTCAAATAATGCACTAGATACATTTATTAAAATGACAAATGACATATTCAATCCCTTCACTATTTCATTTGTTGTAGTATAACTTGATGACATCCTAATTTTTAGAAAAATATGGGTTGAACATCTATGTCATATTAAATAATGTTTCACACCTTGTAACAACTATTCACTCCATGGACAAGAGCAGAGTCCCTGGTATGGCTCTTAAGCTAGATATTTCTAAAGCATATGATAGGGTCTCATGGACTTTTCTATTCCAAGTCATCAGAAAATTTGGGTTTAATGATAAAATGTCTCGCCTAATATGGAACAATGTCTCTTCTACAAAATTTTTGGTTCTAGTAAATGGGGTCCCTAGAGGGTTTTTCTCTTCTTTGAAAGGAATTTGCCAGGGGGACCCTCTCTCCCCTTACTTATTCATCATAATAGCAGAGGCATTGGCAAGATACATACAAGCAGATATAGCCTCTAAAAATTTAGTGGGCATCAAACCTGCCTCCTCCCTTTATCTTATGGTGGTGTAGTAGTTTATGGATGATACCATTCTTTTTGGTATCTCCTCAATGATTGAATCTAGGAGATGAAATAATATTTTAAATAATTATGCCATAAAGTCTAGGCAAATAATAAATCTCCAAAAAAGCAATGTGTACTTCTTTAATACTCCTAATGACCTTAGACAAATAATCATTGACATACTTGAATGTGCTAAAGTTGTCCTACCAGCAATGTTGGGGGATCAAACCAACAATAGATTACACTTGTGAAAGCAATAAACGTGGAAATAAATCAGATAGATAAGTAACTGAAATGATAAATAGCACAGAACAAGATATACAAGAAAACACCCTGAAAACTTGTATTGAAACTCTTTACAATAGGAATACAATGAAGAAACTTCGTTCTTCCACACCTCTCTCAGATGCACACAAGATCTCTCACTAGATCTCTATTCCTCAAGAGCTCTCTCTCAAGTACACTCAAATCCAACAACCTGAATTGATGCAACTCTGTACTGTCCTTCAAACATTCACAATGTTCTACTCTTACAGTTCTACACTCTCATTCTACAACACTCTACAATTCTAAGCTAAGAAGATCTTCCTACATATAGAAATAGGAAACTTGAGCATGCTCTTACAACAAACAGTTAAGCCTCTTGAACAAGGGCTCTAAAAATAATATTGCTAATAATAGAGATGCAAGCCTGAGTCCACGACTCAAACTTATCATGCAAACACTCGCTGCTGTCCACAGAAATAGATTTCTGGACACGCAGGTAACCGACGTCGGTTCCTGCCAGTTTGCCTGTGACCATCGCCGGCCGACCATATTGCCGATGTCGGTGCCTCTGCAACTGCTACTAACCGATGTCGGTCGCTCCTGACCGACGCCGGCGTCTGTGTAGACCCGAACCTATTTAAGTATGCTCCTTGGTGAAGCTTTTAGCTCCACACCCTAACAATCTCCCACTTGGAGATAAACCAGCTGCACCAACCTGTACAGTATCATCTTCTAGCTCCTCCATCTTCAACTCAATCATGAAGACCAATAGAAGTTGAATGCAAGTTCAAATTCTCCTTCGTAACCGGCTTTGTTAGCATATTAGCAGGATTCTTGTCTGTATGAATTTTCTCCAGCTTCAACTCACCATCTTCCAATACCTGCCGTATGAAGTGGTACCTTAGCTGTATGTGCTTGGTTCTTGAGTGAAAGGCCGAGTTCTTGGCCAAATGGATTGCACTCTGACTGTCACTGTATAATCTGCAACTCCCATGCTCCCTTCCAAGCTCTTCCATGAACCGTGTCATCCATATCATCTCCTTGCTAGCTTCTGTAGCTGCAATATACTCTGCTTCTGTAGTTGACAAGGCTACAACCTTCTGAAACTTAGATATCCAACTAACCGCTGTTCCACCTACAGTAAAAACATACCCTGTGGTGCTCCTCCTGCCATCCAAATCCCCTGCCATATCTGAATCTACATAGCCATGTAGAGAAGTATCTGAACCTCCATAGCATAAATGCTTGCTACTGGTTCCTCTCAGATATCTAAGGATCCATTGAACTGCCTTCCAATGTTCCTTACCTGGATTGGCCATATACTTACTTACTACTCCCACTGCTTGGGCAATATCAGGTCTAGTACACACCATTGCATACATCAAACTCCCTACTGCGGAAGAATATGGAACCATACTCATGTACTCTACCTCATCATGTGAATTGGGACATTGTTCTTTACTTAACTTAACATGTCCAGCCATAGGTGTATTTACCGGTTTTGCATCCTGCATATTAAACCTCTCCAACACCTTGTTCACATAATCTTCTTGAGATAGTATCAACCTGTGATTTTTCCTGTCTCTCCTAATGCTCATGCCAAGGATCTTCTTCGTTGCTCCCAAATCCTTCATGGCAAACATTTGAGCTAACTTCTCCTTAAGCTCAGAGATATCCTGCATGTGAGACCCTGCAACCAGCATGTCATCTACATACAACAATAGAATAATATATCTACCGTTATCAAATCTCTTAAAATACACACAATGGTCTGATTGACACCTACTGTAGCCATGCTCAGTCATAAACCTGTCAAATTTGAAGTACCATTGCCTTGGAGCTTGCTTGAGGCCATACAAGCTTTTCTTTAACCTGCACACAAACTTCTCCTTACCCTTGACCTCGAAACCTTCTAGCTTTTCCATATAAATTTCCTCATCCAAATCTCCATGAAGAAACACTGTCTTAACATCTAGCTGCTTGAGATGCAAATCCTTAAAAGCAACCAAAGAAAATACAACCCTTATAGAAGTCATTTTAACAACCGGAGAAAAAAATTCACCAAAGTCAATACCTGGCTTTTGTGCAAATCCTTTTACCACTAATCTAGCCTTATATCGCATCTGACCATCCTAACTTTCCTTTAACTTGTAGGTCCATCTGTTCTTCAGTGTTCTCTTACCAGCTGGCAATTCAACCAAATCCCATGTTTGGTTCTCTCTTAAGGACTCCATCTCCTCAACCATGCCACGCTCCCACTTACTCCTGGACTCCACCTGTAATGCTTCTTCAAAACTCTCTGGTTCTCCACCATCAGTTAGCAATAAATAATATAAGGAAGGAGAATATCTAATTGGAGGCTTAGTTACCCTTTCAGATCTCCTGGTGGGTGTCTTGGACTTGTTTTCAACAATCTGTCCACCCAAATTTTCTGACAGTGACCGACCTCGGCCACCTGTAGACCTGTCACTCGCCGTCGTCGGTTCTTCCTGACTGACCTCGGTGCCTGGTCTGCCGACGTCGGTCTCTGTATGACCGACATCAGTTTCTGTACTGCCGACGCCGGTTCCAACCCTGCCGACGTCGGTCTCTATGTTTTCCTGCAAGTGATTATTTCTTTTTCCCGCGAGCTCATTTTGGACCATAACTTCATCCAATTCACTATTGCTCTGCCCAGATTGATCCAGCTTCCTTATCTGATCACTGTACATCACTCTTTCATTGAAAACAACATCACGACTCCTGATTACCTTGTTAGTTCCTAGATTCCAAAATCTGAAACCAAAATCATCTGAGCCATAGCCTATAAACGTGCACCTCATAGACTTAGGATCAAGCTTCTTTCTATTTTCCTTATCTATATGCACAAAGGCTTCACTACCAAAAACTTTGAGATATGAGAGATCTACCTTTTTACCTGTCCATGCCTCTTCTGGAATTCCACCATCCAGAGCTGTAGAGGGTCCTCTGTTAATCAGGTACACTGCGGTGTCCACTGCTTCTGCCCAAAACTCTAGGGGCAACCCTGCATGCAATCTCATACATCTTAAACGCTCCATGATAGTTCTGTTCATCCTTTCAGCAATACCATTCTACTGAGGTGTCCTTGGAACCATCCTTTGCCTACGGATTCCTTGTGTATAACAATACAATTTGAACTTAAGACTACAGAACTCACCGCCATTATCAGATCTCAGACACTTTAACTTTCTGCCTGTTTCATTCTCAACCATAGCCTTCCAAAACTTAAAAGTCTCAAAAACATCAGATTTCTTTTTAATACAGTAGATCCATACCTTTCTTGTGGCGTCATCTATGAATGTAACATAGTACCGTGATCCGCCAATAGAGGCTACCTGAGCTGGTCCCCACACGTCTGTGTGAACAAGCTGCAACTTCTGCCTTTTCTTAGTAGACCCGGTCTTGAGAAAACTAACCCTTTTCTGTTTTCCAAATACACAATGCTCACAAAACTCTAGATCCATACTTTTCAAATCTGAAAGCATACCTTTAGACTTAAGTATTGACATCCCCTTCTCACTCATGTGGCCAAGCCTTGAGTGCCACAATTTACAATCCACACCTGAAGTAGATAAAACTGAAGGAGATTTGTTAGTAACACAATTACACAAATAGAGAGTACCTTCTCTCTTACCTCTGGCCATAACTAGTGCACCCTTGGTCACCTTCCAAGAATCTGCTGTGAGAGTTACTGTACAACCCTCATCACCTAGCTTACCTGCAGAAATCAAATTTCTCTTCAAACTAGGAACATGCATCACTTCTCTCAACACCCATGTGTTGCCATTCTGCATCTTCAACTGCACTTTACCTTTGCCAGTAATCTTACAAGGCTCATCATCCCCTAAGTACACCATTCCAAAATCTCCATGGATATAGTCACTGAAATACTCTCTATTAGGGGTAGCATGGAAAGATGCACCAGAATCTAATACCCAAGATTCTATGTTATTATGCAAAGAGAAAATTAAAGCATCCTGTGCAATACCTACAACCTTGGCTTCTTCCTTTCCTTCGTGCTGGTTGTCCTCCTTAGGCTTTGACCAACAATCTCTGCTTATGTGCCCCATCTTTCCACAGTTCCAGCATTGTGGCTTCCTGCCATTCCTGGATTTGGATCTTCCTCTCACCTTAGACTTAGATCTTGATCTCCTCTTGCTCTTTTCTTTTTGCCTTCCCCTGCTCTCAAAATTTAAAGCGTTCCCAGATGTCTCTTCTATGCTTTTCCTACGTATTTCCTCATTTAAGATAACACTAACCACATCCTCTACTTTTAAAATATTTGATGCAGATGCAGTATTAGAAACTGCCATTACTAAGCCATGCCAGCTTTCAGGCAAAAAACATAATATCAAAAGAGCTTTTATTTCATCTTCAAATACAATATTGACAGAACTTAACTGATTTACAATTCCATTGAAATCATTCAGATGAGTAGAAACAGATCCACCTTCATTCATATGCAAATTAGATAATTGCTTCATAAGATATACCTTATTTGAAGCTGAGGGTTTTTCATACATATTTGCTAACGTGGTCATCAACTCTACCGTTGTTTTTGCCTGTGACAAATTAGATATCACAGTGGAGGCCAGACTCAGTCTTATAGACCCAAGAGCCTTTCTGTCAAGAACTTCCCATTCTTCATCCTCCATGTCCTTGGGCTTCTTTGCTATCCCACCTAACAGTAAGTAGAGATCTTTCTGATACAGATAGTCCTCTATCTACATTCTCCAATGTTGGTAGTTCTTGCCATTAAACTTTTCCATTCTCAGCTTACTTTCTTCTGCCATTGCTTCTCCCACTCAAACAGAAATTCCTGCAGAAACCTTGTGAGCAACCTGTAATCTGTAACCTGTAACCTGTAACCAAGGCTCTGATACCACTTGTTGGGGGATCAAACCAACAATAGATTACACTTGTGAAAGCAATAAACGCAGAAATAAATCAGATAGATAAGTAACTAAAATGATAAATAGCACAGAACAAGATATACAATAAAACACCCTGAAAACTTGTATTGAAACTCTTTACAATAGGAATACAATGAAGAAACTTCGTTCTTCCACACCTGTCTCAGATGCACACAAGATCTCTCACTAGATCTCTATTCCTCAAGAGCTCTCTCTCAAGTACACTCAAATCCAACAACCTGGATTGATGCAACTCTGTACTGTCCTTCAAACATTCACAATGTTCTACTCTTACAGTTCTACACTCTCATTCTACAACACTCTACAATTCTAAGCTAAGAAGATCTTCCTACATATAGAAATAGGAAACTTGAGAATGCTCTTACAACAAACAGTTAAGCCTCTTGAACAAGGGCTCTAAAAATAATATTGCTAATAATAGAGACGCAAGCCTGAGTCCACGACTCAAACTTATCATGCAAACACTCGCTGCTGTCCACGAAAATAGATTTCTGGACACGCAGGTAACCGACGTCGGTTCCTGCCAGTTCGCCTGTGACCGTCGCCGGCCGACCATATTTCCAACGTCGGCACCTCTGCAACTGCTACTAACCGACGTCGGTCGCTCCTAATCGACGCCGACGTCTGTGTAGACCCGAACCTGTTTAAGTATGCTCCTTGGTGAAGCTTTTAGCTCCACACCCTAACACTCAACCTATCTAGGTCTTCCCTTCATGGTTAAAGAGGTATATCCTAGTTTTTGGAATGGAATTCTAGAAAGAACTCACAAGAAAATTCTTGGTTGGAAAGGGAAACTTCTTAGCAGTGTTGGCAAACTACAGCTTCTTCAGGCATCTCTTCAAGAGATTCCTACCTACTTCCTATCTCTCTTTAAAATTCTTGCATATTTTGCTGACAAATTGGAATAGATTCAAAGAAAATTCTTATGGATGGGACTGGAAGATAAATAGAGAATGTCTTTAGTCAGATGGCAAAAAGTGTGTCTTCTGAAATCACATGGTGGCCTCAATATTAGGTCTATCAGGAACATGAACAAAGCCCTTCTCTCAAAAACTAATTAGAACCTGATCCATAAAAATAATTATTGCGGGGAAATAATGTATGCCAAATATATGCATAGCACTGATGGTTCCAACTTTCTTCAACAGATGGGGTTACCCCAGGGATCTGTGATATGGAATAAAGTGCTAAAAAGCATAAGCCTTCTTAAGCAAGGAATTAGATGGAAACTAGGAAATGGCTGGCATATTAAATTCTAAGATGACATTTGATTAAAAGACAAGGCTCTCATCACACAAGGAAACTATGGAGATATTTCTAACATTTCTACTCAATTTTTTGGAGATAGAGTCAGTGATTACATGGATAATAACAATGGCATGAGAAGCTGGAAAAATCTATTGGATTGTTGTGGTCATTAGCCTGAGCTTTTCCCTAGAGTTTTGGAGATTCGGTAGTCTTTTCCCCTGTGAAGATGAATAGTACTGGTGGCCAGATAAGAATGGATGGTTTTCTATCAAGTCTACTTATTAATTGCTGATTCCTGAGGCTCAGAATAAAGAGTTATGGAAAAAGGTTTGGAATTACAAACTTATACCAAAAATTAACATGTTTCGGTGGGTTGTCACTCATAACAAAATCTTAACATAGGACAACCTTCAAAAGAGAGGGTTTACCCTAGTTAATAGATGTTATTTGTGTGGTTCAAAAGAGGAAACAATTTCACACCTTTTCATTCACTATGATTTTAGTTCTAAATAACTTTTGTATTGAATGGGTCTATAACTCTGACCTTAAGGAAGTAATCATTAGCTAGAATCCTATCTTTACCCATCCCTAGCTCATGGAATTATGGAATCAAACTCTACCCTATTTGAGTTGGATCTTATGGAAAGAACACAACCACATAATTTTTAGGGACACTGTTAGAAATATATCTCAGGTGTTTCATTCTTTTGTTAAGACTCTTATGGAAAGTGTCACCATTGCCCATATTCATTCTATAGAGAAACCCATAACTCAAGTAGAAAATCAAATTGTAGCTAAATGGAATGTTTTAAACCATATCCCCGATTACAATAGTTCTAAAATTCTATATAGACTTAATACTAAATGGATTCCCCTAAAGCCTAACTGGATGAAACTTAACTTTGATGGGGCCTCCAAGTCTGATGGTAAAGCCAGTGGAGGAATTATTATAAGAAATGATAAAGGATGGATGATTTTTGTCTATGCTGATGGAATAGGATTCTAGAGAAATAACTATGCTAAAGTAATGACCCTCCTATGGGGTTTAAAATTGGTTATATCCCTAGGTATAATGAACTTGAGTATACAGGGAGACTCTAAAATGGTCATCGATGCAGTTAATAAAGCATTGAATGTGGGAATTAAGATAAAAGATATCATTAGGGATATCTAATATCTTTTGCAAAAATTTTCTAGAGTGGATATTTCACATATTTACAGAGAGGGAAACAATGTTGTTGATGCCTGTGCCAATTTCGGCCAACAATTTTCAAATTGGCAATGTTGGCATCAAGTAGTTCATATTCCTTTAAACATTAGGGATATTATTCAAAAGGAAATGACTTGTCAAGGATGAGTCAAACTTATGAGAAGTTTAGCTCTCTTAGGAAGTCCATTTAGAGGGTGCTGATGTGCATCTCAAAGCTTGATAACTATTGTACTCTTTTGATAATCATTCATGATTTATTGTATCAAGGTGTTAAGGTGCATGGGTTTCATTATGGAGATTGCTGAGAAATGATTTTCAAGCATGGGAGGAGCAAACATCATCTCTACATGATATTCCAAATTATGAGCCATCACATTATCATTACGCATAGCCAGGAGCAAGGGTTTGTAACCACTTCAACTGCGAAGGTTAAAATTGGGAAATCTACAGGTTTGGTCTGTAAATCCAAAATGGGGGGAGTTAAAATTTGAACAGAACTAGTCTCTTCATATGAGTTGAAAGATAATCCATTAGTTTGGCATTACTTAAAGAAGGGAGGATTAGCCCATACCTAGAAAGGCTTAATGGGTTTGATGAAAACTTGTCTGATTAATGTGTGAGGTCTTGGTTAAATAGGCGAGTCACTATTAGAGGAATCAATTTTGAGATTTTTGAAAAGGTGATTGCTATGGCTATAGGAATGTCCATGCAGGGGAAAAAGCTACAAAGGAAAACAAAAATCATGGATCTCTTAAGCCATAAATTGTTCTTGGGAGAAGGTGAAGAACTTTTTCCTTACCAAAGAGGATTCGAGCAAGCTAAACTACTTGAGCCATGGGATGGAGTGTGCTTCATCCTCATGAAGTACCTCAAACTCAAAGGATGATTTACCAGGTTATATAATTACCATCTTCCCCTTTTAAATCACTTCAAGTGTAATGCTCTCATTAGTTTTTCCTTTTATCTACTCTCCTCCCTAGAACATTTTGTCCTTAGGGTGAGAGCAAAAATGGCTAAAAAACTAGATATGAATCCTATCCCCCTACATCAGGGTCTCATTTTATGTTTTTATAATTTTCACCTTGCCCTTGAGCCATCCAAGACTATCAGAACTGATATTGGGGATATTTCTTCTAATCCTTTGGTTGGTGATGTTGTCGATGAGCCCTATCTTTCCCCTATTTCTACCAAAACTAAAGAAGTCTCCTTCTCTACTCCAGAGGAGACCCCAATTGACACCCCTGGCTCCTTTGTGAGTAAGAAGGGCAAGAAGAGGAAGTTTTATGTGGAGGAAGAGAATATTGGGGGGACCACTGTGGGGACCCATAAAAATCCTGGTAGGACCACTGGGGGTTAAGGTGGTAAATCCTATATGTCTTCTAAGGTTAATAAGGATGGCTTCTCCTCTGGAGTTCAACAGTCAGGGTAGATTTCTGGCAAACTGCTCTTAAGGCCAAGTTTATTAACTATTCAGAGAGTGCCTCGAAGGAAGCTACCCAAGAGGAAGAGTCTAAGGAATTGGAAGTTCAAGAAATCTCTAAGGATATTGAAGGGAAGTAGGAGACTAGGGAATTTGAGGCTACTACGGAGGACGGTGCTGACATTGCAAAAAATGCTAACAAAAAGTGAAAAATGTATGTGGAGGAAGCTAATGAGGAAATAAAGAATGAGATTAGTTTGAAAGCTGAAATTGATGCCCTAAAGGATTGCATTCAGAAGCTGGAGTAGAACTTCACCATTGGGCTTTGAAATTCTATTCTCCTGAACATGTCTATGCTGAAGGAATTGGGCAATATTGTGCCTACTGTCAATGTAGAGAATACTGAGAAACTGAATGGCCTTCTCAAATCAATGGTTATGTAAGGAAAGATCTCTCTAACTCTCATCTTTCTATTTCTTGTTTCATTTTGTTTGATGTGTCTGTCGGTACTCTGCTAGTGTCGTCTCTTCTCTGAAGGCATATTTTGTTTGATTGCCTTCTTGTCTTCTCTGCTCTGTAAGGGTTCGGCCCTTGGTTTGCCACCTTACTCTATCAAAAACATAAAGTATATGATAACATGGATAAATTTTCATTTTAAGTAAGAAATATACAATATTTGACATATGTAGTAGATGCAAATGGAATTCATGTAGACTCCACCATGATTCAAGTCATCCAAGACTTGTCAAAACCAAATAATCCTATCAAGATTCCAATATTATTGGGATGATGAAATGTTTACAAGAGATATTGTACCTGGTTTATATCATGTGAATTGGCCTCTAAACCAATTTAACAAAGGTGGAACCAAATAAATTTTATTTTAGTCATCCACATAACATTATGCATTCAAAGAACTAAAATTAATAAATATATATTATATGCCATCACTTGTGTTACCTCATATTAAATAACCACTTAAGATTTAAATATATGGATCTTATTATGCACTTTGATCAATCTTAAGTAAACACAGCTATCTATTTTCTTAACATAGTGAAACATTCAATTCAGCTATAAAAATTACCCAAATATGATAGCAACATTTATGTTATTATTCAAGCATGTAGGCATTAGAAGCATTATATCATGAGAAATTAGATTGTGATCCTAAAAAATTATAAGCATCTTCAGTTATTGTAGACTTAGAATAAGTTTTAACAAGAATGGCATCAAGATGGTCTTCTTATCTTTAGTAGTTCAATATGAACATCAAGCATGGAAAGAGAAATGCTAACCTAGTGACATATTGTTTGAGCCAATTGCTAGTTAAATCTCTCTTTTTTTTACTTGAATCATGTGAAAATAAAGTAAAGACATGGTCAAAATTTTATCTATCTGACATGCACTTGTAATAATATTTGAATGTTTTCTCTATGGTAATTTAAGTTGAAGATTCATACTTGAAATGTGGAATCATATACCATCTTGGGAAATATTTACATATCACATGAATAGGAGAAACAAAAAATAATATTGGAGACACATTTTAGTGAAGTTAATGGAAATTTTGAAGTTGATAAAACCCTTTTAGTTTTACAAAAGTATTTATAAATTAGAAATACCTTAGGTTAGATTTTTTCAAATACATGAGGTCTTGAACTAAATGTGTGTTAGCAAAGGTTACTATAAATACCACTCAAAACATGATAATGTTTGTTTTATTTGAGTTTAGTTCTATATTTATAATATTCAAATAGGAATATAGTTATTATAATCATTTATACTTATTGTAATTTTAGTTAGATAACTTATAATCTAAAATCATACATATAAATTATACCAACATGCAAATTAGAACATAACTGGGAAACTTATGTAGATAAAAACACATAAAAATTTCAATTAAACCATTGGATGATCTCTATATCATTTTATCACAAATCAAAACTTTTAATTATTTATGATATAATTATTTATAGAGTTGAGATGAAGTTTTATCACTTTAGATTCCTGACCTTTCACTTCCATCTTGAAGGAGTCCTTTCATTTTCTATATTTTGGTATTCAATCACATGCTTAACTACATAAAAATATTATACATCACACATTGTTGATTTACACAAAAATCTACAATTTTACACTTTGAATTATAATACCTACACTTTCTCAGACTTAAATAATTGTCTTGTCCTGAGACAAAGTCATAGGAAGTGTGTTGAAATCTGTAACCAATGGAATCTCATACATTGAGGTAAGCGATTGCTCAAAATAAATGATTTTGTTTATCTATTCAAGTGTCATTTATCAATTTTTAACTCTTTAATACTATTTATCCTCCCTTTTAGGTTTTCAACTAAGTAGTATACCAATCTACCACCTTTTATGGGTTTTCAATAGATTGGCATAACCAAGAGGCCACCATTTACAATTTTTTAACCTTCATGGCCCTGCTCTTAAATTTTAAGGTATTCCTAAGATTATAAAATATTAAATATTTTCAAAACTTTTCATTCACATTACCTACTAAGAAGGTGTAGGGATGGACTACGAAAATGCAATTGACTCAACATATAATTATTGATATGATATTGTGTCCATTGTTGAAGATGTTCTTGTTATAGATATAGATGATAAAAGCATTTAGTATAATGGAGGCACTTATTGTAATTATTGAGAGGCTTTCCTTTCTCATATATTTTGTATTAGTTGAGTAGATGGGATGAACTTTAGTTAATTGATGGAAGACTCAATTGAAGTCTTAAGATTCACTAAATTCTACTTTAGTTGTTGCATATCTACCAAGATGTTTAGTACTATGTTTAATAGTGTGTGAATTGGACCTTAGTTTTGGATGATTTTTTGAATGCCTTCATCAATTGTAAATATGATGATCACTTTATGTTGTTGCACCTTTTGCTAGATATCTTATGTGAACTTGTCCATCCTATCTACATATCTTTGTGTCTAAACACTGGCGAACATGTTATAAATATTTTTTAGTTCCAAAATATACATCGTTTCCATTAACTATCTCTTATAAAAAGATATTCTTTCAGCACAATATCCATCTCAACTAGTTTGGACATTTTAATATCCATGATTGCTTTGGATTTTTCAATCTTAGAGAGGTCTGAATTTATATCTTTCCATGCATCCTACAACTAATTCCTCTATTCATATATATTGTGAGAATATGTAATTCTTGGTGCATCTTAGTTTAAATAATTCATTTCAATATTATTCAAGGATATTAAATATTAATTTAGATTCAACTTGTAAGTGTTGACCTTGAGCTCATAGTTATTTTAGATTTTGTGTAGTAGCCTAATCTCTTGTGAGTTAATTTATTAATACCATGAATTTCTTCTCCTCACACATCACCTGCTCTCCAAAAAATTTGATGAATAGCACTAGATAAAAGTCATCAATTATCTTACATGCCTTGGCTATTCAATTATGGAGGTATATGTTCTCTCTCAGATGAAAGTTTTCCTATTATATTGTTGATTTTTTCCACACAATGGACTCTTGAAATGTAACAACTCCTTAAATTTGTTTGGTTAAAGTTAATTGGGTAACATCTAGTGATACGTCATGGCTGGTTGTGGCAATTGAAAATGAAGGTGTAACAATTATTGATGGTAGTGTCTAATGTCAAATCTATGTAATATGGATTCTAAATATTTTTATTTTCAGAGGTAAAGCTTGAACATATCATTGATGATGGCTAATAGCATGTGGTTTACGTTATGATGCTTCTTCCTAAACTCCTCTCTAGATTAATTATGATCCCACAAATGTACGTGAAGGTTTTTGGGTCTCAATGATTGGGTGATTTTTCACTTCATCTATTTGGTATACAACTTGATTTTGTTGCATATAAATTTCAATATTTTATTCTATTAAAACTGTGTGCTTCTTCTCCTATTCATTTGTTTTTTCTTTCATAACTTCTTCTACCTTCACCTTTGCATCTTTCATAGCTTATTATTCTCTTTAACTTCTTTTGTAACATTATTTTCTATTTTTTATTCTTCAAATTTATTTTTTAGTTATTCTTACTTATGTAAGTCTTATTTCTTCTTGTCTTCAACTTCAGTGGATGCTGTATTGGAGCCTTTGATTTCCTATTTTATGCTTCATATGCATCTCTCTCTTCTTTCTCCATTTTATTCTTTTTCCTTTTTATGTCTCTTCTTCTTCATTTTGGGCTTGCTCTTATTCGACCTTTTGCATATCCACCTTCACCTTTTCAGTTTCATCTTTAGCTTTCACATCTTCTTGTGCTTATTTTTTTAAGTCTACTCTTGTAGCCTGGATTGGTCTAAGTGTTGATGTTAGCATCAAAAATCACATTCCATGTGAAAGTTAGCATCAATAATCAGATTTCAATTATATATTATATTTACAAGATTTATATTTAAATATTTATGTTCAACCACTTCAGCACGTAAAATGGGTTCTTTAAATAAATAAATTGTTCCCTAACATCTTATTGTCTATGTTGGATGAAAATCATGCACTTAGAATTCTTTTTGAAATGATGAGCATCCAAATTTCCATAAAAATCTCATGTATTTGTATATGTTAACATTATGAATGGACACCCAAAGGTCATTTAATAAATTCTTGCCATATTAAAATTATATTTTTCTTCTTCTTGTGAACAACTTTAGAAAAAAAGAGATAATAAATTATTACATAATTTATGAATAAAGTTTTGAATTTTAAAATATTAATTTAAATTATAATTCCACTTCCAAACATTTGATAGATTGATGCTAGAATGCCCTCTTAATGATCAACCATAAGAAATGTATAATTTGAGTATTAATTAGATACGCTGTCAAACCACATAGTTTTGATGTGTCATTTATGCTAACTAACAATCCCTAACTGTAACAAATAGCTAAGCACCAAACCTCTCTAGTGGGAATTAGTAATTGTTTGTTATAGTGAACAAGATTAAAATACTACTTTATAATTATTAATGGCTCAATAGAGATAACTATTATTATCATTGTCCATAAGGATAGTGATAAGATTAACGATGATTAAAATGGGGATTTACTGGATTAAAGTTTAGGGAATGGAAACATCTTCTTCATTTATTGATTATTGAAATTAATTGGAATTGAAAATAAAATACCTAGAAATCAAAGCACAAAAAATTAAAAAAATGGTTTATAAAAACATAAGAAAGGAGTTTGAAAGAGATATATATGAAAATGTAAAGTTAAATTTATTGAAATTTTCAATGTTATAGGCACATATATTGTATTTTAACTAAAATTTATTTATTTTTAAATAAAAATATAATGGTTTATGGATTAATAATTTTATAGTTATTAATATATGAAAAAATTTTAAGTGTTCTATGTTGAAGTAGAAGTGCTTCATTGGTAAGAAAAATGAAATATTTATGATCCTTATACTAAAGGAAGGTTTTCATGTCTCCACAAAAATTTCTAAAATTATAACAGTATATTTCACAAAACTCAAAGGACAAAGTGCACTAAAATATATTTTTATGGTCACTTTCTCTTGTTCTTTAAAACATAATTTATCTATATATTTGTGATGTAAGAGTTCATGGTCTAATTCCATCTGAAAATGATGTGAAAAAACTTAAGATAAAGATAAGTGGGATCCTTAAAATGGAATGTTGGAAATGTATTCATGCACCAAATGTATTCAAAATTGAGATAAATAGTTGTGTCATAAATAATATCTATATAACTTATCATACAATTAAAATGGTTAGAGCATATAGACTTATCACTATTTTTCTCATCTACATAGTAATTCTGATATTTGTTATATGGAGCCTTAAACTAAAAATGATTTTTTATTAAAATGTAATCATTATTTCAAAATAAGGTAGATTTTTCTCTCTTTTATGTACTCATATAACTCTTTTTACATCTTTATGGCCTACAAAAAATAGTTTTTTTTTTCCATAATTCTTTTACCTTGACAAATATTTTACACTAATTTTATTGCACAATTTTGTACACTTAGAGAATTGTTTATATTCTTAATCTTATTTTTTAATCAAGAACATGTATGAATCAACCCCATAAGCTTGTAAATATATTGATGTCTATATTTATAAGAGGATTTTTGTCCTCTTAAGAACTCCAATTTGAGTCTAATGTAAGTGAGAATTTGTAATTGAAATAATGAAATAGTATTGTTGTTAAAGGGTGTATATGTTCATGTATATGTAATTGCACATGTGTGCATATACTTACTCAATAAAGTTATATATTTAAAATAATAATAGATGAATACCTAAATATATACTAGATAATTAGATAAGAGTCATAACACTTATTAGAATATGACATAATCTTATTTATTTTGAATACTTTACATTTACATTTAAACAATATAAAAATCATTCTTCATTAATTTATGTGTTTACATATAGTTTTCTAATTAATTTATGTATGAACACGTCACAAGACAAATATAAAATATGTATTTAATAATGATTTTTTCAATGATTTTTTGAATATTTAATTTCCTAACCTATACAAATTTTGTATTTCAATATAACCATAATAGAGATGTACATGATATAAATATTATGTGTGCACTGCAAATGAAATTTATTATAGCTATAAAATTTTGTCAAAAAAAAAGAGTTCTTAACATTGATTTCTCCTTATTAGAATGATAGAATTTTTTGTCTTAAAATTACAAGATCTGTAATGATATATAGTTTTTAGATTGAAAAGTACTTTCTATTAATTTAAATAAAAATTAATAGTACAATGCTAGTCATAAAAAATAATGGGTGGAAAAGTCACACCTAGAATATCAAATTGAGCTATTAAAAGCCTCAAAATAAACCTTAGTTCAAACAAACTATTCATAGGTAGCCTAAAACTAAAGTTAAATTAACTCAACTACATGACAACCAAAAAATATAATATAACAGAAAAACATCAAGAAAAATATAAACAACTACAAACATGGAAGCTAGAGGAGGAGGTTGAGGTGGAGGATCTTGAGGCTTCCCACCCCAACCATTAACCTTTTGGTTAGTTTTAGCTTCATTCTATAAATCTTGGTAGGATGGAAAGATTGCTAGATCTAGATGCAGGAACTTGTCTTGTAAAGAAAATCTCCACCTTCCCCACCCACCACTATTGTCTTTACCTCTGTCTCTAGTAGATCCTATTGAAGGATATGGCCAATGAGAGAGAGGAGAGGAGATCCTCCAAATTATACATATCTGACTGTAAGAGCAATGAAACCTCCCCCCACCCTTTCAACCCCCAAGAGGATAGTAGTGAGGTGGATGATTAGGTGGCTCATAGCTGACTACATAAGGAGAATTACCCCTGTGGTTCAAGAGAAGCTAAAAATGATGAATCTCAAGCTAGACCTTGTCCATTTGACTCTAAAACTGAAGGGTAACTTTAGAAATCACAATTTTTTTTGTTACAATTTTTTTTTCCATAATCTCATTATTAAAATATGTTAGATTTCTAGATTTTTGAATCTGAAATAAAATATCATGTATAAAAAATATGATAAAATCTATTATATATTGCATGTAAAAGAATGAAGTCCCCTAGGAAAGCCTTTTTCTAGGTGAAGATCTTAGGCCTGAAGGGTTTAAAAAAGGTGAGAATCCATATCTAGACTGATAGAGCATGTGGACAAAACCAAAGAAGATGTTTGATGGTTTCTGGGTGTTGACAAGTTGGACAAGTGGGATTAAGAACCCATAGGTTCTTGAGCTAATTCCCCATGGGAAAACCCTAGTAGAGAATACACCAAAGGAAGTGAGTCTTTTTGGGTTCAATATAAGTCACCCAAATTTGATCAAACCTCTTGGCCCAAACCCAATGAAGGGATTGGAGAGGCCAATCATGACTAAGATCCTATGTGTCAATGTGATGAGGGGCTAATAAAATTTAGCCTAAATGAGGAGAATACTGGAATAATGACATTGTCTTAGTCTAAGAATAGCCTTCCTTTGATCTTGTGTAACTGCTAAGTAAAATTATATATTTAAAATAATAAAAGATGAATACCTAAACATATACTCGATAATTAGATAAGAGTCATAACACCTTATTGGAATATGAAATATTCTTATTTATTTTAAATAATTTACATTTAAATTTAAACAATATACAAATCATTATTCATTAATTTATGTGCTTTTATATAGGGTTTGTAATTAATTTATGTATTAACATGTCACAACTCAAATATAAAATATGTATTCAATAATTATTTTTTCAATGCTTTTCCTAATATTTAATTACTTAACCTATACAAATTTTTTATTTCAATATAACTATAATAGAGATGTACATGGTATAAAGATTATGTGTGCACTACAAATGAAATTTATTATGGCCATGAAATTTGGTCAAAAAATAATAATTCCTAACATTGACTTCTCCTTATCAAAATGATAGAATTTTTTGTCTTAAAACTACAAGATCTGTAATGGTATATAATTTTTTGATTGAAAATTACTTTTTATTAATTTAAATGAAAACTAGTAGTACAAGGCTAGTCATAAAAAATAATGGGTGGAAAAGTCACTCTTCAAATATCTAATTGAGCTATTAAAATCCTCAAGATAAACCATAGTTCAAACAAACTAGCCATATGCAGCCCAAAACCAAAGTTAAATTATTTGAAGTGCATGACAACCAAAAAATATAATATAGTAGAAAAAAATCAAGAAAAAAAAAAGCAACAACTACAAACATGGAAGCTAAAGGAGGAGGTTGAGGTGGAGGGTCTTGAGGATTCCCATCTCAACCATCAACTTGTTGGTTAGTTTTAGCTTCATTCTATAAATCCTAGTAAGAGGGAGACATTGCTAGATCTAGGTGCAAGAACTTGTCTTGTACATGGAGTCTCCACCTCCCCCCCCCCCCCCCCCCCCCCCCAACCAATATTGTCTTTGCCTCTATCTTTATTAGATCCTATTGGAGGAGATGGATAATGAGAGAAAGGAGAGGAGCTCATCTGACTTCTACATATCTGATTGCAAGAGTAGTGACAACTCCCTCCACCCATTTAACCCCCAAGAGGAGAGTAGCGAGGTGGAGAATCAAGTGGCTCATAGTTGACTACATAAGGAGAATTACCCCTGTGGTTCAAGAGAAGCTAAAAATGATGAAGCTCAAGCTAGACCTTGTCCATTTGACTCTAAAACTAGAGGGTAAATTTAGAAATCACATCAACTTTGTTTGTTATAGAATTTTTTCCATAATATAATTATTAAAACATGTTGGATTTCTAGATTTCCTAATCTAAAATAAAATATCATGTATAAAAAATATGTTAAAATATATTATATATTGCATGTAAAAGGATGAAGTCCCCAAGGAGATCCATTTTTCAGGTGAACATCTTAGTCCTGAAGGGTTTGAGAAAGGCGGGAATCCATCTCTAGGCTGATAGATCATGTGGACAAAACCAAAAAATGTTTGATGGTTTCTGGGTGTTGACAAGCTGGACAAGTGGGATTAAGCACCCCATGTGCTTGAGATGATTCCCCATGTGAAAACCCTAGTAGAGAATACATCAAAGTAAGTGATTCTTTCTGGGTTCAATAGAAGTCAGCGAAATGAGATCAAACCTCCTAGCCCAAACTTGATGAAGGAATTAGAGAGGCTAATCACGATTGAGAGCCTCTATGTGAATTTGATGAGTGGATGATAAATTTTATCCTAGATGAGGAGAATAACGTAATAATGGCATGGTCATATTCCAAGAATAGTCTTCCTCTGATCTTTTGTAAGTACTCATCAGGTATTGAACTCTAAATTTTAGCAATGGATTTTGCATCTTCTTTATTAAGATATAATTTGGCATTTATCATAGACGAAGGAATATAATCCATATAAAAATTACTTAATAAATTATTAATCATGATAATTACCTTCTTAAATAACCTTAATATTTTAATCTAGGGGACTATGGCAAAGGGGACATTGTGAAAGGTCAGTTGAGGAAACTACTCCAATGAATGGGAGTTTAGAGAAAGACCTCATATAAAACCCTCCACCTAAATAAAGTGAGTTTTGGGATTTTATTATGCCTTATAGCTATTATTCAAGACAAATGTGCCTTGTACTTTAATATATAATTCTGAAAAAAGAGCATTACAAAAGCCTATGCATTGCCAGGTTTTTTTGCCAAGAGGTAGCCTTGAGATATGAAGTGCTACAATAAAGTTTTGTAGGCTTCATCACCTTCTAAACTCTAAAAAATAAATTTATCACAAGATAAATGTCCTATATCTTTATGTCAATAATCCTTAACCCACCAACTTCTTTGTGGTTACAACAAATGGCCCAAGAGACTCAATGAAATCCCTGATAGGACCACAACTCTACATGGAGGATATGAAATCAAAAGGAATGCCTAAAAAATTAAACTAGACCCTTGTAAGGATCAATTGACACATATATCCCTCTAGCTAAGGATGGTTGAGTGACAAGGATTGGTAGTAGCACTAGGTATTGTACCATTTAATAGACAATCCAGAGGCAAGGCAAAAAATATCTTAACATTCCAAGATATTC
>JARHVA010002722.1:1905000-1932500 GCA_037957365.1 Torreya grandis
AAACATTTGTTGACAACAAAAATGATTTATTATTTTATATTCTTTTACCATTTAAAAATATCAAAAAAGAAGAAAGAAGTAAGGGTCATGAAATAAAATAAACTATAATATGTAATCAGTATTAGGTTTATATTTCCCTTGGTCGAAAGAGAAAATATGCTTAAAAGTGAGATCCATTGTCTTATTGTGTATGAATTCTAGTAAGAACATTTCTTGAAATTCAAAATATGACTTCTTTGTGTCAACCCAATTAAAGATGAGAATAAATTTAGATAGTCATGGTGAGGTTATTGGGTATCAAATATGTACAATATATGTTGATTATTAAAGAACATATCATATTATTGTTGTTTAAATTATAATTATCGATTTACAGTTTTTGAATATATAAACCATTCTCTTCCATTTTTCCATGTAATTAGTTTTGGAATAATTTTAAATAAAAAAGCTATTTCTTTGACATTAAATTTAAATAATGAGATTTTATGTCAAACTGTGGAATAAAAATAGAAAAAATCAATATAAGCAATGCATACTGTATGAAAGGTCCAAATTATTAAAGCAAAAGGTCTGAGCATTCAATGAATTATAGAGGAAAGGTAATATTATAGTGTTAAGGAAATTACAGATCTGGAATAAAGGATCTTAAATCTCTATTTAATATCTAGGAGTGACAAAAATGACATTAAAGTAACAAGCAATTAAAAAACATAGATATAAAAAAATAATTATGCGCAATCTAAGTTGTGAAATGCAGACGAGAAAATTACTGAAAAGATTAACCACATAATAAACATGTAGTTTGTTAAAATTGAAAATATGAAATGGATCAACGAATGCTAAGTGAATGTACAATACTAAAGTGTAGAGCGATTTAACACATTACTAATTATTCTTATGATGAAACATCAAGTTTGTGTAATGAATAACACAAAAGTGGGGTGGGGGGGGAGGGGGGGTATATTATATATGACGTGACAAATTAGATTTATTGTTGAGAAAATCACTATACAAAAAAAAAAAAGAGTTCAATAAGATGAGTTTTTTTAGACTTTTTAAAAAAAGGTTTGGCTTTGTTGACATGACATAGTGCAAGTTATTGTAAGATCACCTACACAAGTTATAGGAAATAAAGATTGTTATAGTTAAGAGACTTTTCAGACAAGTATCAGAATATTTTTATTTAGGATTTTTTTTACATACATACATACATACATACATACATACATACATACATATATATATATATATATGTATATATATATATATATATATATGTATATATATATATATATATATGTATATATGTATATATATATATATATATATATGTATGTATATATATATATATATATATATATATATATATATATGTATGTATGTATATATATATATATATGTATGTATATATATATATATATATATATGTATGTATATATATATATATATATATATATGTATGTATATATATATATATATATATATGTATGTATATATATATATATATATATATGTATGTATATATATATATATATATATATGTATGTATATATATATATATATATATATATATATATATATATATATATATATATATATATATATATATATATAAGTAGTAGAGATACCTATTTTGATGCAATAATTATTATTTGTTAATAGATGTAATAATGTTGTTATTGGAAAGTGTAAAATTTAAACATAGTAGTAAGTGACACAACAAATAATATGGCTGAAATGTCTTCTTTGTATTTGTTTAATGGGATTTTTTTTAATGCTCAAAATTTTTCCTCTAGGAGTCTCTGATTCAAAGTGCACTCAATTTGTCCATTTTTTGTGTGTTTGATACATTGTAGTGTGGTATGAGAAGATTTGAGATTGTTGACAATTTGTAGAATGTCCATAATTATCTTTTGAAGGAGAATAAGTTAATACTAGTTTCTCACAAAAATTAGAACATGGTTTCAAAAGATATGCATGAACATTTTTTGCTTTTAATAGACCTTTGACTTGAAAATAAAAATTGTTATTTGCCATGCTATGGAATAACTCAAATGTAAAAAATATGCAAGCTCATTTTTTCATATATGAAAGTAATGAATATAATATAGATACTTGATTTTATACTTTATTTTTCTATACTTTGTATATGTGCTTTTGTATATTTATCATTTAATATGTCCAAAAAACTAGATTGAGTTGCATGAAATAAAGTAGTCCCTTTTATTCCATTTCTGATAATGTTTTTGAAAAACATTATCAGCATATTTACCAATGAGAATGATCATTGTAATCTATAATATATATGGTTTCATGTGTCATTGATAATAATCTCAAGAAAAATTATTAAATATTAGTGTTTTTAAAACTAGTATATATTTGTATTAGTTAAAATAAAGTAAATAACATTGTGTATGATGAATAAAGAGAAGTAAAATGTTTGTGCATTAGAAGTTATTGATGCCATATATTTTTCAGTTTCACCATCCATGAGATGGAGTAGGAATTGATTTTATCATCTTTGGTAACCATTGACAAGGGTGTTAATTGATCCCTCTATATACCCATAATATGATCACATAAGATCTTGTATGGTAGTGTCTAGAGTAAGATTGTGGTCTATGCAAACTATTTCAATGTTTTCTACATTGTTATATGTCTTCAATATGAAGCAACAATCAGTGTGACATATTTCATATTGGATTATATTTTTTATTATAAATTTTTTGACATTTACACTATTGCATGGTGAAAGGTGTGGCTAGAAATCTTCAAGTAGCATGTTTTTAATGTTGATAGTTATTAGCATGTGGCCAATTAAAAGTAATTTTTTCTTTGTGCAATAAAGTAGAAAAATATGTGATACTATGTTTTTTTTAAGGCTAATAAACTAAGTATTGTTTTTATGACTAGATGGATTGCATCATGATCAGTTCAATGTGTTTATATTATTATGATGTGATTATATTATTTTAGATTGTTTGACCAAACATGGTCTATGATTCTATTTGGATATTTATTATGCTTATGTGGTTAAAAATGCATATTAGAAGCTGACATATGCTCTTTGAGAAAGATTATCAAATTTTTAGAAATAAATGATGTCAATGTTAAATTTTCTTAAGATATATATTTATTTGAATATTGACATTTAGCAATGCCTTTTCAATAACATTTGTGATATCCAACATGGATGCAAAGGGGGATGCATAGATTTTTACGATTTTAAATTCATGACCATGTATTTTATCATCTATTTTCAATGCTTTTATCTCTTTTACAATGTATTCCATTGCATTTGAAGTGGATACATGTCTATATGCACATATCATGATTCCATGAACATTACTCACCAAGTTACAGGTCATAAAGCTTGGAAAATGTCCAAATAAATTGTGAGTTGCAATGTGCATTTATTTTAAGCATGGTATATCACATTTCATTAAGTCATGGTCATTGACAATGTCTTCATGATACGACTAAAGAATATAATTTTTTTAATGAAAATAAAATAAAATAATAAATGGAAGAAATATACCTTATCTAAGGCTATGCTCTAATTCCCATTAAGAATTTCATTTTAATCATAACTTTTTGAAAGATTTTTTTTTTTGTACTACTATTTTTTTATAAGTGGACTTAAAAAATACAATGAATCCATAATTTTTACATGGAAAGAGATGTATATGCTAATCCATGTCTTAATACACCAAGTTGTTTGAAGGAAACATAGTATATGGTGAGACCTTAGGATCTATGTATTATATGGGCACATACTAATTACTCTAGAAACTACCTCTGTATTGTTGATTTATTTTGTAAGAAAACCTTTGAATAGGTATTGAAACCTAAAAAATAGGAGTCCATATTGAATCAATTTGAATTTTATAAAAATGAAAAAAAATAATTCTTTACAAATGTCCAATGTGAACATCATTGAATTTCACCCAAACAATGCCTTTGTCATGTTGTTTGGTGTATAGTTTAAAAATTCCATATGAACCATTGACAAGGCCATCATGGATATCATAATTATTGAAAAATAACTCAACTAACATATCAATATTTAAAATTATATTTGTTGGCAGTTATAAAACCTTAGAATATCCTTGTATTTTATTAGACGGGTGATATTCTTTGTCTAATGCATGAATAACAAGATATTAATGAATAATAATTGATAACATTTGGTTATTGTATACTTCAACATACTTTGTCAAATAAAAAGGATATATAAACATAAGATCATTTGGTGTTGGATATAAAAATATATTATTAAGATCTGGAATCATGCATGTATTTTGTTTAGTATTGATATAAAGGTTTCATCCTTTTGACACATGGTTCATTGCAGTTTGTCAATTTTACATGAATCTACCATAAAAAATAAAGAACTATCTCATCTTTGATTTTTGGGTGTTTGAAGATCAGATAATTGTTTACAGATTGAATTTGATATATGTCTCCACAAAAGACCATCTCAACATTACCAAAGTGCATAGTAGGTAGTTACATTATGTCAATAAATTGATTATCAATGTAACATTATTGTTCCTACAAGTGAGATTTCATCAATAAGCACTATGAAAAATTGATTATATTTTTTGGATAAAACATTAAGACATTCACTATTCAATGGAATAAGCTCTGACTTATTAAAATTAAATAAAAATGTAGAGTGCAATGTTTCTCCACCTACATTATATACAACTTTACCTATGTATACAATAATGATACATTTTGGCTTTCTTGGATCACTATAAATAGACTAGGATTAAATGAGAATTAGCATCTCAAATGTAACTTTTATAGTAAAAGTATTGTTTGTGCCTACGCCTCCTATTTAAAATAGGTACAATGTTTTTTATTTATTTACACATTTTTTTAAAACAATGTCTTTAGAAATAGATTGTTTCTCATTTTTTAGCATATGTTTGTGTTTATATTATTTTCAATTATTATAAATAAATATATATATTATCTAATATCATTTTTTTTTTTTTTTTAAAACTTGCTACAAAGATTGCCAACAGAAAGCCAATTTGTAAGTCATATTCTTCTTGCATAGTCTTTATTTTCATGGAATAAAATCTAGGACTAGATGTATCCAAAATATCATGTTCAATTTGGTGTATGACATGTTCCATGTTTTGCTAATTTGGATTTATGTCATAATTAAATAGGGAATAATTTAGTTTTATGATATTGCTTTGCAAACTATAATATTTTATCCATGTCTGGAGACCATGTTTCAAACTATTATCATTGTTTTGAAATGGGACATACAACAATAGTCATTCATGAAAATAATTTTCAATGTCAAGATATTTATTTTAGTTAAAAAACAATATATCATGTATTTTTATTTTTCAATGGATTTCCATTTTTTTGGTATACTTAAATAAATTCATCCAACAAAACATGCTCAATGAGAATAGGATGTGCAATGTAATAGTCAATAATAGATTGGCATATCATATCTTAAGATTTATCTAGGTCATGCCTAAGAATAATTTAATATTTTAAGATAAATGTGTGTTCATAAAAGTAATATGTATTTATAAAAATACATGTTCTCATGGAAATGATAATACCAAATGGATAACTTGTTATGAATATTTTTTCTAATATTTTAACATTGCATTTCCATGTCTATGCAACATTTGAATGGAATTTATGTTTATTGTTGTGTGTTATTTTTTTATTTGCTTAAAATAATGTGTGGATTTTTAATTTCCTTTTTTCATATATGAGTTATAGTGGGTTGCTACAACATTGCATTCATAATAAATTATGCATATATATTGGCTTGCCATAAATTTGCCATGTTTCTTATGAAACTATTACTCCTTACTTGTGATGGTATGCCAAGGAAAATGGTGGGTTATTTATTTGTGATTTGTATCACTCTTATGTACTTTGACTCATTTAAGTCAAGGTCTTGTAAGAAAGTGTTAAAATAATCAAAGATATTATATTATTTTGTGTTAGTAGAAAGTTCATTTTATGATTAAAAAGGCTCAAGAATTACTATTCATTTCATTGATGTTTGTGAAAAGTTGTATCTACAAGTTTTTTATTTCTTTTGATACAATTACTAGTATGAAGGTGTATATACAGTTTGATTGTTATGTTTAAGAATATTAGTATTACAAGTTATGTATTCTATAAAATGTGTAATCATGAAATTTTTAACCCTTTATATATATTGATGTGTTTTTATCAATATTAGCTAATGATCGTAATAAAATATCTTTGTTGAAATTATTTGACACAAAAATATTTTATGATTTTGTCTAACATGAATTCATCATTACATATTATTAGTCTCAATGCATTGATATGATGTCTATAATAGCATGTACATGTGACTGGATCCATATTTATAAGGAAATAAGCATCATCTGATATATCATGTCCATTAATTTTAGAACCCATATTCTTGTTTTGTTTTATAATTATTTCAAGTCATCTACCAATGATTTCCAATTATGCTCATCACTTGTGAATTTTAGGAAGAATTTTGGTGGTCTTAATTGATGTATCATGGAAAAGACATTTTTTTAACCCTTGCATATAATCAAGGGAGATATGTGTTTTTTTAAAAATCTACATATCCAATTTAAGATTTCAATAAATTTTCTATATTTGGTTTTCATTTGACATATTTTTCCAAAAGCTTTCTACCCTTTATCTACCTTTTTATAATTCGAACCCGCATGGTCTTTCAAACATGATCAGTGACTATTTTTATTGTTTTGAAAAAGAAATCGGTAAGATGATATGAAAATTAAAGATTAACATTCATCAACTCCCATTGCGTAATTTTTTGATATGTGAATTTTTAAATTACATGTTTGGGATGAGGATCTCCAAATAAAAGTGTTGAAAAAATCATTTTTTCTATCTTTAAAAATCCTAAATGGATGATTATATTCAACTAGTGCTATTACAATCACCTTATCTTGTAGTGCTTCAATACATGTTGAGTGTATAAATCCATGTACCAAAGTGTCATTATAATATATTTCATCTATTTCAAATTAAATTCTTATTTTGTATATACTATTAGTTTCAAATTCATTTGACTTTGACTATTTCTATTTTCATTATCTATAACACTAGTGCCTATGAATGGTTTCCAACCAGAGTTAACTTTGACATTATGATCAATGTATAGTTTTCTTGTACATAGTTCTTGTAATGATTTCAAAATAAGTTATGGGAAATAAACTCCCTATTGATATGTTTTTTTCGATTCTAAACATACTTTCAAATCTATATTAATTATTAATATTTCATCTGTACATCTAAGTAATGCTTTCTTAATTTTGTCAAAATTTGATGCGACATAAATGACTATACCTTTTAGTCCAATCTAAAATTTGTTGTAAACTACATCCCTAATTTGATCAAATTTAATTCTCAATGCAAAAATCTGTTATTCAAGGTAAGATAACATAAGCACATGGTTTGAGTGCTTATTTATTGTAATATTAGAAGATGGTACAAATCTAGGAAGAATTCCTTTTTTTCAATGATTGATTGCAATTTTCACATATTTTTTCCCATGCATGCCTTTACTATTTTCCATTAATTATTTTAATGTGTATTTTTCATCTTGATAAAAAAAATTCATATTATGTTCAAATGTAGTTGTTTACAATCATCACAAACATGTATAGGCATGTGAGTAAATTTTTTGTTGAAAGTTTGTATTTATTTTTTGATAGATTTCTTGATATTATTTGTGTTTGTTGTTGTTTCCCTTGTAAGAATAATGTTTTTAGCAAAGATCATCTTTTTTTGGGTAGTGTATTAATGTAATCAACAAAAGCATTTACAAATGTTATAGCATGTTCTTACATTGTGTCAGTGGTTTTTATTTTGAAATTATGTATTTCCTTCCCTACAGGATTATGGATAGTTTGTATGTTGATGATATTTACATGTGCAAATTTCAAAGTTTTTATAAAAGATCATCTATTTTTTGGGGGTAGTTTATTGATAAGTTTACTAAAAGCATATACACATGACTAATTTTGCTCATGCATCACCAATGGTTCATATGTATGTGTTCTATATTTGTTTCAAAAAACATAATGTTGTATATGTGATTTGGTTGAGCACATCAATTATAGATTTTGAAAATTTGTTGAGTTGTCAATGACCGTAGGCAAATTCTTACCTATAGTATATATGAAATTCATTGGATATCAAAATCATTACCTTATATTCCACATTCACCATGAATAGGATCCATCTTACTAATGTATATTTACTAATTCACAGTAGTTGGTATGCTTTTTATTATATTTCCTACTAGGTTTTGTTGTAAATAGGCATATGCTTTTACATTTTCTAAAATTAAAGCATTATAAAAGGACTGTGCTACATAGAATCACAAATATTGTGTACCTAAATAATTATTTGTTAAATGATAAATATAATTAGATATGTTATCAATGCAACAACATGTTTTTTTAACATTTTAGACACTCTACATAGTTACATCTTCACATTATTTGTTTTCCAATAAAAATAAATCTCAACATAGTTTTTGATAATGTTGTTTGTCTTGAGGGGCCTTGATACTTTTTTACCTTCTTACAATATAATGTCTCATAATGCCTGCACAATGGATCTACATCATGAAAAAGTATATTATATGGTCTTGTGAATGCATGTTTTCCATAATTTGGAAGTAATTTTTTCTTGTCAAAGATGAAACATAAATGGGGATGTTTAGCTATTCAAAAAGCCAGTTTATATATAAATTTTCACCCCATAGGCCATGTTAAAAAATTATTGTGCATAAATTTTCTTAAATATTCATGCAATGAAAGTATGTCTATATTTCAAGCACTTGATGTATTCTATATATCTATTCAAAATCCAATTCTAGTTCCAAAGATCTTAGTGCATCATGGTTATTCTTTTCTAATCCATTCAAAACCTATTCTATAATTCCAACATGTAATTCTATTAATGTGTATCGAAAGTGCAACAAGACTTGAAAGGTATCAAGTAGGTAATCAACAACAATATATTTGAAAATAAAAGATATAATAATGTATTCTTTATTTGATTGACTATCAATATTATGTGAACTAGTTTAGATTAATGATGTGTATTCTTCTATAGAAATGAATTTCCAATCATTATGTATCTATGTTATTTTTGGATTACTATTTATGTGTTTAATTTTGAAATTGTAAAAAAACCCATTGTTAAAGGTATTTTATAAAAGCAAATGTATTTGTAAACAACTATGTTAGATAGGATGAGAACACAGTGTTCTATTTTCAAAATAATGAACAAAAGTACCTAAGTTAAATCTTTAAATTCAAAAAATAAAATCCAAAACAAAATTTTAAACCTTCAATGATTTAGTTTCAGAAAATATTTTAGATTGTTTAAAAAATCTAATGTGAAGTGTAGCTATAATTGTTTAAAAAACATAAAGCAAGGTTTAACTATATAAAAAACTTACAAGGAGTTCACAAAATCCTTATGTTATCACCAATTTAGAATTTAAAATGTACCAAGTAGCTGGATTCAATAAGTAGTGAATGTTACAATGTTTCCATACATTGTAAAATTATGACATTTTAAAAAGTAAATGCGATGAATAAATCTAGAATTTAATGGAAAATAGTCAAATGGATTTATCTAAACTGTGTGAATAAATCCATCATTGAATGACATTCACACTAATTACATTTTTTTTAGAAATTAAAAGTAATAGATGACCAATGCTTGATTGCATTTGTAATTAAAAAAATAGCTAGCCAAAATTGTATGATTACAATGAAAATATATATATGCCTATAAATAAGATAGATACCTTGATCTCATCAAGTTTAAAATATACAAATAAACCAAATGCATTAACCATTAGATGCAGTACCATATACAAAGACTGTAAAAAATGTAACCTTTCTGCAATCAAGCACCATGAATTCAATGGTAAGAAATCAAATGCATTTATTCACTTTGTGTGAATATCAAACGCTGAACAATAAATAAAATACATATTCATCGTAAAAATTATTATACTCTTATGACATTATTCACAATAGAAACTTAGGGTATTGATTTCTATAAAGATTTGATATTGAATGTTATATTATGTAGATAGTCCAAACATTACGTACAGAGTAATGCACTATTATTTTATTCTATTTTTTTGGGACATTGCATATAAAATGTAGGTAATTTGTTTTATAAAATATGAAAAAACATTAGGAAAAAATTTTCAACACCATGTATATTATTTTAAAACTATACATTTCAATCTATGAAATAATGCATATAATGCCAGCTTTAAAATTTGTGTATTTTAAAACCTTGTTTAGTCATAATCCTACGATATGCTTGATTCCAAATAAATATCCATATTTTTCGATCATAAGTTTCTCACATTAAAAGTAAAATTCTTCCACTTAGTCTGAAAATAAAATAAATCACTATGACATGATCCATAACAATAAACCATGATATTAATGTTTATGAATGTTTTCTAGATGTTAGCACACTATTTATTTTTATATTTGTATTGATGTTAACTTAAGTTTGATTTTCTATTTAAGTGTCTTCTTAGTCATAGTTATTTAAATTTAGAATAGGATAGATGAGCAATCAATGCTCACATCATTTATTGATGACACCTTTAAATGCCCCAATCAAATGTGTTATTTAAGTGACCAATAAAAAAGGAGACCTTGATCATTGGCTTACATATCAGAACTAGATTTTTTTTACTAAGAAATTATTTCTAACAAATGAAACATTGTTGTCTTTATAGAACATTATTTTGAATCCTAAATAGCATAAAAATAATGGAATATGTCTTATTTGAACCATATATAAAAAAACTTCATTATATATTCTATAAATGTATACAACCTTTAAAAAACTTATTAAATTGAAGTGTGATATATAATGTACATCATATTTGTTTATTTCTACAATTAGCTTATTTTTACCCTCAGTCTATTGTATTGGTTACTTCCTTGATTTTTTAATATTGTATTCAACATAATTTTTTAATCCCTTTTTTTGGTTTCATATGCTTCTCATGTTGCTCCAAGACCCAAAAATGTTTATGTTCCTATGTGTTTGACTTCATTGAATAAAGTTATTTAACAAAGACATGAGTGCATATATAGGAACAAACATCTTCCAGAGGAAATTTCCATTTTGGATGTGGATGGGATACAACTAACCTTGATGTTCCCCTTAAAACATCCATTGATGAGATAATTAGGAAAAATGATTCATATGACTTAGAAGATGAAGACCCTAAAGAGCTAGCTTAAGACATTCCAGGTGAGCATGTTGTAAAACCTTTGTGCAAATTAGTTTGCATTCCACAATAACATGCAAATCATCCCATATCATAATATATTTTGAGATAAATTTCAGAAAGTTAATTTGAATTGATCCCTAAATCCCATTATGTAATCCTAATTAAAGGTTCGCATGGATTAAATTATCTCAAATTACTTGGTTCAATAAAAGATTGAATGGGACCAATTGAGCCCAAAATTGTGTGTGTGTGTGTGTGTGTGTGTGTAATTGAGCCCAAAATTTTATATATATATATATATATATATATATATATATATATATATATATATATATATATATATATATATATATATATATATATATATATATATATATATATATATCTACACACACACACATATATGATGATGAGGTTTAAATTAAATGAAATTATACTCTTGATAAAACCAATTGAATGACTAACTCAAACACTAATGAATTTGGAATGAACCAAGGCCCAAATTATGATGTTATACATGATAAATTAGGTTTGCAAGGGAATAAGTGGCCCCAATGTCTAGCCATTACTAATCCAATCAATTGGTTGGTATAATCAATGATGAAACTAATAAAAGTGAGAAAAAATCACATTGTATACACTAAATTATGTTAATCTAGAATACATTGGTCATAAAAATATATGGCATTCAACACAATGTATCATTTTATCACTTGATTTTATTTTGATTATTTAATAATATAAACTTGTTTAATTATTTAAATTATCATATAATTAGTTCTGAGATTTAATTACACCATGTTATATTTAAGATACCATAATACCATTGGAGTTAAATTTGAAGATCACACGATGCATATGAAGATATATTTTTTATTATTACAAAATAATGAGGAAAATCTTTGTTGTCATGTACTTTAGTATATTTCAATGACAACAAATTTTTCTTGAAACTGTTTCACTAAGTGAGTTGCTATGGTGACTTAATTTTTTGGGTCCATCATGCCCCATCCTTAATTCCTTAGATGGGGATGTTCTTAGTTCAGCATGATTTCTTTATTTCTTTGCTTTTTCTTAGGTGCGGGATCATTGATATAAATACTTGAATTTGATTAAGTCTAAAATTCTTGTTCATTTTAAGTTATATTTGAAAATGGGTTGAATAATTCCCTTATGAGGAAGATTTGAATTGGACTTAGGAAAATAATCTAGCTATTGTAGAGTTGTTTCACCCATTCCTAAAGAGATTTGGCCTATGATTGTATTATTTCATAATTGAATCACTAAAATTTTATAAATGGTTAATTTAGAAAATTATTCATATATTGAAACTTATATGGGTCTATTTCTATAAATGCCTTAGTTGAAGTCTATGTTAAAGTCTAATTGGGCCTTTTAAAATGAGTTATTTCATTATCTTAGATTCTGGAAGTGTTCTATCTTCAGCGTTATTTCATAAACTTTAGGCCTTGTTATTGGAATTATTTGGGATTTCCTTAGTCCATTATTTGGTTTAAATATATACAAAATCACTTGTATCTTAGATTTGTTTGGTTTCAATTTTGGACTAATTTGGATCAATTTAACTCTAATGAGAAAATTTTATTTTTTTGAATAATTAATTGAGTTTATAATGGTCCTACTTAGTTTAATGTTGAACATGCTCAGAATTTGATTCATCTGAATTAATGTAATAACTGAGTTGATACAAATTTCAAGTTTTTTAGTTATTGATGTGTAGTTTGATAGGTTCCTAAATGTCAATGTTCAGTTAGTAGGGTCCACCATATTTTAAAAGACTTAACTATTTCAATAAATATTTATTAGTTTATTTATTTTTTTATATATCTCCACTCTTCTGAGACATTGACATATGTTTCCATATATGTGATCTATTTTTATACCAAACATTCTATGATATTTCTAGAGTTTCATCATTTATGACTGCTCAAATTATTACCAAGTGTTTGCGTCATTAATTATCAATGGGTCAAAACAACATTATTCATGTATTTTGTAGATTCAAAGATCCTTGACTCCTCAAATTTGGATAACTATCTCTATCTCAACATTTTGTACCATTACAAGTCTTATGAATCTTAGTTGAAGTCTTTTGACACTCTTAATCCCCTGATCATTACCACTTGTCCTCATCTCTTTATCCCAAAACATTAGAGTAGAATATAAAGTTAGCCAATTCAAAGCCTTCTAAGTAATGGATTGACACCAACCATCCATGCAACACTAATACATTAATTTATATCTCAATGAAATAAATTTCATAGTTTAAGTGCTTGAAGCCTATTTGACTAACCCCTAAATATTTCTATGAGTCTTGATCGCATCTATCTAAACATATAAATCATAACCTATAATTGTCTAGGTTTTTTTTACCCCAATTCCTTGAGATCATACTATGTGGCATGGTCTAATTGAATTGATCCCACATAAGGGAGTATGGAATTCAAAGTCCCTAGGTGTTCAAAGTCCCAAGATGATGTCAAGTGGAATCATCTCATAGATTTGGGGACATAGGTAGTGTAGTGAATAGTAAAGAGAATCCTAAGGCTTGATGATATTCTATCATGTCATGTGGCATTATTTTGAGAGACCAAGACTAGGAGGGTGACTGCATATCAATAGAGTCATCAAAAGATGAAGGCTTGAGATGAATACATGTGGTGACATATTAGAATCCTAGGACTCAGTTGACTACTAAATATGGAAGAGACCCCTAAAGACCTCATGTGTTAAGATGATACCATGTGTTATCATATTGAATATCTATGACACCCTGTGTTTGGTAATATTGAATTTTTAAGCATGGAATAAATCCAAAGGTTCCTTATGAATGAAGCAAGGTTAGGAGAAAGGTCATTGGTGGATTGAATAACCAAGACCATGCAAAGTGGTATGATCCCCTCAACATGGGTAAGGATAAGCACTCATCAGTAGGGTCTATGATAATATAACATATATCCTTGTGATAGTGAGTGGGAAGCCTAAATTTGATGGCCATATATAATTTTAAGCAAGTATGTACATATAATTTTTAGCATGACTAGTATATAAACTTAAATGAACTTAATGGTAAGAAGTAAATAAAATTAAATTCGATATTTAATGATAGAAATGATAATATTTTATGTTTTAAGTTTAAATTATATTCTATTATCTATTTAAATGTATAACAAAAATTAATTTGAATTTAGTTTTGGTGTTTAACAAAAGAAAAAATTACTGCATTGTATTTAGTATTCTTGAGATTATATATTTAAAGGATATTTGTGAACTTGACAATTATTTATTTACATGAAGTGTTTTTCCATGGATTAATGATATTTATTTGTTTTTCCACATCTTATTCAATGTAGTAATAAATTTTTAGTGTGATTATGATAATTGTAATATTACTAATGTGATCTTGTTCATTTAGATAATTAATTCAGATTAAATCTTTAATAAGACATTTTATTGTATTTTTTATTTTGATTTATTCACCATGTGATCTTGTAGTCCATGTATAAGTGAAAGATATAGTGCATACATTAATGGTTTATATGATTTTTTACAATCAAATTAAATGTTGTAGACAAGAAGACACATTTGAGTAAGGCAATGGCATTTGAATGGCTTACCATAGTCATGCAACTGAATAGAGTAGTGTGTATAGAGCTTACATGATATTTGTCATATAGATCATTACTTAAAATTAAATATTTATTAAGACATTTTATTATTTTTTATTGTATTTATTCACCATGTGATTTTTTAATTCATTTATAGGTGAAATCTATATGGTGTAAATTAATGGCTTACTAGCTTATTAACAATAAAAATAAAAGGTATAAATAAGAATAGAATTTTGAGTAAGGAAATGAAATTTGAATGGCTTATCATAGTCATGCAACTAAATAAATTAGTGTGTGTATAAATTATGTGAAATTTTTCATATGGATCATTAAATCAAATTAAATATTTGCTAATACATTTTATTATATTTTGTATTCTAATTTATTCATCATATGATCATGTAATTCTTGTATAGGTGAAAGCTATAAGGTATATATTAATGGCTTGCTAGCTTGCTAACAATCAAAATAAATTCTAAAAAAATAATAAAGGTTTCAGTAAGGAAATGACATTTGAATGGCTTACCATAGTCATAAAACTAAACATAATAGCATGTATAGAACTTATGTATAGTGAAGATGAAAATAGACATTGTAGACAAACACACTAGTTAAACTATCCATAATTTTGGATTTGATTAAGAACACAACCAATAGAGAAAAAAAATTAAACTTAGAACTAGTAGTGGTTAATGGCTTTGTCATTATTCTTTAGGAAGATTTTTTGCAAAATACATGGGTTTATCCTTTAATATGCACACCTATAGTAGATTTTTGAAATAACTCCTATAAGATTAAAATGATAGGAAGTGAAGATCGAATGGCTTGCCATAGCCATGAAAATGAGTAGAGAATTTTTTATATAGCTTAGGTATGGTGGGGATGGCAATGAAAGTTGTAGATAAAGACATTGGTTATGTATAATTACAATGTTATTTGAGAACACAACTAATATAAATTTTTTCCCAAACTTAGAACATGCTAATTTCACAACACATCTTAATTATTTTGAGAATCAAGAAAACTATTAATTTTTTCATGGTTGGTCAATATCAATTTGTGTGTCAAATCAAATCCCTATAATACTTCCACTGGATAGAATGAGCTTAAATGATGAATTTTCATATATAACACTTAGTATAAAACTACTTCCTTCACAATTTAAATATCAATTATAACCCCTCTAGATAAACCATTGCTTATGGATTAAATATTTTATTATCATATTAAAAATCATTTTCATGTTTTTCTCCATGTGAATTTCTTGGTCATGTCTCAAAATAATATATTTGGGGTTTAATTCAATGTGGAGTTTTAAAAGTATTTTGACCATGAAGTTTTTTATCATATGGTGATTATTATGTAACATAACAAATAATTTACATTTCCATTTCACATTAATTAAAAGAAAAACCTCAGTCGAGCCCTCAAATCTAGATTGTAGACAAAGTCCCTCATTGAATTCAAAAATCTTTTAAATTGGGAAATGTTCCTTGGAAATATTTAAGATACTGTACTGGATGCCATGTGTAAAATTATAGCATCATATTTACTTTTTGACTTGGCTATTTCATTCAAATATTTATAGGACCAAAAGTCCCCAAGCATAGGTTACACGATGATGTGACGCTCATCAAAATCACAACTTCAATGGCATATTTTCAAGATATAAAAGTTTAGTTGCATGAACTCTCAGACAATGGAAGAATCTATTTAAGTGTGTCACCTTGGGGTGCTTCAATGGTCTTCATAAGGATGAAAGATGGTACTTTGAGGCTATTTATTGACTATCATATGATCAATAAGGTGATGATAAAAAAATTTAACCACTACCCCAGATTGATGATTATTTGATTAGATGAAAGACAACATTATTTTTGAAATTTGATTTAAGATCCATCTACCATCAACTAAGGATCAAAGAGGAGGACATTTTAAAAAAATCCTTCTAAACTCAGTACTGTCATTATGATTTCACTATTTTCCCTTTTATCCTCACAAATGCACCTACTACATTTATGAAAATGATTATCAATGTTTTTAGATATTTTTTGGACAAATTTTTACTAGTATTATTGGATGACATTCTCATCTACTATAAGAATGAATTTGAACATGATTAAAAATTGATATTAATTTTATAAAGGCTAAAACAACACAAACTATTTGTAAAGCTATCTAAATGTGCCTTTTATCAATCTAAAATATAATAATTAGGGCATGTGATTTCCATGAAGCACATTATTGTAGACTTAGAAAAGATTCAATCCATTTAGGAGTGGCCTACTCTTTCTAACTTACATGAAGTGCATTATTTAATGGGCTTGGTTGGGTGCTATCACCAATTTTTGGAAAAACATTTGTGCCTAGCCAACCCCAATACATCTTTGTAGTGTAAAGAGAGAAAATTTTCATGGACAACTCAATGTGAATAGGCTTTCAATAATTTCAAATATTTATTTACATCCACTCATATTCTATTTATACCTGACCTAGATAGCCATTTTGAGGTGTTGGTTGATGCTTCTAAGGAAGGCTTCAGTGGCATATTGACCCAAGGGATAAAGTGGTGGCCTATTAGTCCCACAAGCTCAAGGAAGCTAAAAATAAATTTCCCTTTCATAATTTAGAATTCGATGCAATAGTGAATGCACTAAAATAAGAGGGTATATGCACAAAGTTGGGGGATAATTGTGTGGACATTTTAGGTAACATGATCATGTTATTAAATAATGCAATCACGTCATCTAATTAAAATGATTATGTTATTAGAATTATTACTCAATAGTTACCAAGTCATAACATGTATGCATTATTAATAAAACAATAATGTGTGAGCATTATTTTAAATTAAAATAATGCATACATATTTTATAACACATGTATTATATAGTACATTATACAACATGTATACATTATAAAATGCATGTGTTGCTTTGTTATAAGTCCAAAACCAACTCCAAAAGCATTTGGGAGTTGTAAGTGAAGCCAACATTGTCCATAAGCTTATATTTAATACTCTAAATGTTAATTATAAGAAATTAAATGTAAATGTTATACTTTAAACTTATTTTAGTAAATATAAGAAATTAGGGTCACTCAACATCTAATAGATTTGGCCTCATGGTTTCATGCCTTATGATGTGTATAATAGTTTTTCAAAATCCAATCAGGTCAATACTTAAGCATTTTCAGGGTCTAAGTATTAAACTTAAGGATCTTAGGACATAACTTTCACAATTAATATCCATTTTTGGTAAACATAGTCATTTTTTAGGTTTTTATACATTTTGGATTGATTCATGATACTTATAAGAGTCTTAGGTTTTTCAAAATTGAAGTTTTCAAACCACTCACTTTGAAATTGATGCAAAGGGGTGTGATTAGAGTAGCATAGGTAACATTGATGACCTACACACATATCAAACAACCAATTTGTGTTAATTTCACTTGTTCATCATCCTTCCCTCATCCTTCATCACTTATTATTCATGCCTCATCACCTATAATCACTCTCTCATCATTATTTATTATCCCTAATAAATCCCTCATTGACCCTCACTATCCCTAGTCATCTCTAATCACTCCCTCCTGATCCTTGATTACTCCGTTATTGACCCTCACTATGCCTCATCATCCCTAATAACTCACTCCTTATCCATCTGCATCCCTCATTATCCCTCACCATCCCTAATCATCTTTAATAACTCCATCATCATCCTTAATCACTCCCTCATTGGACTTTACCATCCCTAATCACTACTTCATCATCCCTAATCATTCTCTCCTCATCCCTTGTCATCTATAATCATTTCCTTATTGACCCTCACCATTCCTCATCATTTATAATCACTCCCTCATTTCCCCTCACCATCCCTCATGATGTACAGCGTTATTACATACTCTACTTGTCAAAGTTCTTTACCAATATCCACGTAGATTTCACTTTATCTTTTCTTGATTTATCTTTATCTTTGGAACCTGTACACATTTCAAATTCACATCTACATTTTATTAATTTCATTTATTCTTCACCATTATTTAGATGGTCTCACTAAACTCTTCATTTATTCTAATTAGTCAATGCATGCAATCTCTCTTACTTTGAGACTATCCCCCTTACTCATCTTTATGTTTTATAACAACTTGTATCAAATATTGTATCTAGTTATTTATAATTTAATAGGGTTCTTAAAAACTTTCTTTCACTCCTTTTAGATCTCTCTAACTTCTTCTCAACCATACTTAACTTCTTAACACAATCCTCATAGCATACACTACCTCTTAATCTATCATAGACTCTTCTTATAAGGACTCAAATCATCAAATTGACATCATTTATGGATACCCTATAATATATCCCATTTATTCACAAATTTATAAGATTTAGTTCAACTATTTGATAACTTATTTTGGCTCTTTCTACTCTTAGATTAGGTCTTTAGGTTTCCTTCTACCTTGTCTACCACATAGTCCTCCCCCATCCATACTTATCCATACTTACACAACTTAAAAAAACTATATTATCATTTTTCATGTTGAAATAAAAATTCTCACCAAATTTCATGAATTATTGATAGTTACAACTAAAAATTCACTTTGAAAATAGAAACCCTAATACAGGGTTTGCATTAGTTTCACAGACCTGAGAAGGGTCAAAATGAGATTTGAATCTTCCAAAGGAATTTATAATGATTTTGACTATTGTATTAGTTCTAATTTTACCCCATGAAAATCTTATAAGTGTTACATTTCCATTTTTAAGCTATAATAGATTGACTTAACCAAATTCAAATAGACTCTATACTTAGTCACAAATCTGTAGTAATCTAAAAAAAGGTTATTTATTCTAATTCATTCCAAAAATGGTTATAAATCAACATTAAGGTTTAAAATACTCTGAAAAATGTTTACACACTTTAAAAAATCAATGCCTTTCATCTATAACACTCAATTTTCTAATTTCCATGAGATACTACTTTGACTATATTAAGTTTCTTGATGATTGCAGGAATGTGTTAGTTTTCTTTTTGCTCATCCAAATATATGAAAGATAATTGAAATAATATAATACTACATGATCATATGAGATTAAACTCACCAACATATACATTTTAATGTTCACTCCAATACATGCATATACCTTCACACATAGATGTATACTCAGATCTTTTGCTCATAAAAGACAAAGTTGTATTATTTAACATAAAATGTCCTTATAAGAATAACAACATAAAATTTTTAAATTCTATTAAAGAATTTTTATTTCAAGTTACTAATTACTCATACATTCTAAAATCCCACCAAATATAATCTCCTCTTCCATAGGACTTTGACCTTCACTTAGATTTCAAGGCATAGTTTATAAAAACACATGGTATACAATTTGTAATTTGAACATTCAAAAGATTTAAAACTCAAATGAAAAATTATATAATCAGAATCAAAGAAAAGGTATTTTCAACTTACCACTCACACAAATATCATAAATAACTTGTTACTAATCATGTTTCATGATCATGCACACTATCAACTATCTTTGCACATATTTAAGAAGATGTAAGGTCTATCTAATTTCTTGTCTTAAAATAACCAAAACTTGTCTTTATTCACTTGTTTGGGGTTATTTATATTTATCCTTTCAAATCTTACCCCCTCCAACTCTCTTTAATCTAACTCTAAATACAAAATAAGACATGGACAAGACTCTTACTACCAAATAACCATCAACTGAATTCTAACTTCTTTTATATGTTGAGAGTGTCCACACCAAAGTCTAATGTATAACCACATAGATTTAATGTTGGACTTCTTGAAAAAATATTTAAGTCTCTATGAAAGTTCAAAAATTTAAATGAAATATTTGGTGGGAAAGTCCAATACAAATCTAATTTAAAATTGACACAAAACTAAAAACTTAAAAAGACCCCTACAAACTTCTTATGACCTTGACCACCTTCTAAAGACTCTAAACATGTAAATTGGATCACTATTTATATTGGGTAGTGTTAATTTTGCATCACCTCATCATCCCTAATCACTATTTTATCATACTTCATCATCTCTAATCACTCATTCTTCATCCCTCATCTCCCCTAATCACTCTCTCATTAATACTCACCATCACTCATAATCCCTAATCACTCCCTCATTGACCCTCACTATCCCTCATCATCTCTACTCAATTCCTCCTCATCCTTAATTGCTCCATCCAATACCTTGATGGTGTTATTTTGTTGGAGTTTAACAATGTTAGGAGATACAAGTGGAGAGTTGAGTGTTAGCATAAAATATAAGACATTATGATCAAAATGATGTGGAGGTAGATTTGAAACACAAATATTTAACACCTATGAAAAAATATGGGCCTATTATAAATGACATAATTCATAATTAAAACTACACCAAAAAATGAGAAGCAAGTAAAACTACCATAGCACCAAAAATGGGTAGTAAATACATGAGGATCACCAAGCTATGCAATTTCCTGAAACCAGTCAATTTATTTTCATATGAGGACATTTTATGATCTAAATAATTATATTTAAATCCTTATATTTGTATGTATATTGTTTGATTCATCATACCATAGAGTGTGAAATAAATTTTAAATGATTAGAACAAGTAGTCCAAGATTGGAAAGTGTTGCTTAATTCATAACTTCAATATTTAATCCAATGAAAACTATCACACTATGAGCTCTCTACTTTCAAATCTCAAGAAACACTAATATTTATAAATGAGTTAACATATCATATAACTTATATGAATTTTTAATCTACCTTTATGAAATATTAATCTTTAGAAAACATGTTTTTGTGATAACATGAATAAATGTTCATTTTTCATGCAAGAGATAAAATATTTGAGACAAATTACACACACAAGGAGTGCATGTGTGAACCTAACCAAGATTCAAGTTATACAGGAATGGGAAACACTAAATAAATTTACATTTGATTCAAATCTTCTCAAAATTAGAAAATTATACAAGAGATTTGTGTTTAATTTTTATCTTTTGCACAAAACTACCAAAGGTGTAATCAAATAAAGTTTCATTTAGTCAACTACACAACAAAGATAATTCTATGAATTAAAATTTAGACTCTATTTTGTGTTAATACTTATGTTATTTGACTATAAATTTGGAAGATCATCTAATTCATTCAACAATAAAATCTATTATCATAAATGGGTATTGACAACACAAGTCCTAGAAAAGATTTAATTTATATTATAATGGATTAAATAACATATGATTGGAATCAAAGATATATTTAGAGTATATACTTACACTAGATGATGAGGGAGTGATTAGTGATGGTAAGGGATGGTGAGGGTCAATAATGGAGTGATAAAGTATGGTGAGGGTTAATGAGGGAGTGATGAGGGATGAAGAAATACTGATTAGGTATTATGAGGGATGAGAAGTGATTAGGGATGATGAGAGATGGTGATAATCAATAAAGGAGTGATTAGGGATGATAAACCTGAGTGATTAGATGATGAGAGACAACTAAGGTCAATGAAGGAGTGATTAGGGATGAGGAGAGATGAGTAGGGAGTGAATAGGGATGAGGAAAGAGTGATTAGGGATGATGAAGGATAGGGAGGGAGTGATTAGGGATGATGAGGGTCAATGGAGGATTGATTATAGATGATAAGGGAGTGATTAGAGATAATTAAGGATAGTGAGGGTTAATAAGGGAGTGATTAGGGACAATGAATAATGATGAGAGAGTGATTAGTGGTGATGAGGCATGAGTATGAAGTGATCAAGGATGAGGGAAGGATGATGAATAATTTTAATTAACACAAAGTGGTTGTTGGATGTGTGTAAGTCATTGATGTGACTTATGTTACCCAAATCACACCACTTTACATCAATTTTAAAGTGAGTGGTTTTCAAACTTCAATTTTGACAAACCTAAGACTCTTAAAAATGCTAAGAATCAATCTAGAAAGGACCAAAACCAAAAAAATGACTATATTTTCACCAAAAATAGATATCAATTGTAAAAGTTATGTCCTAAAATCCCTAGGTTTAATAATTAGACCGTAAAAATGCCTAAGTATTGACCTGATTAGATTTTGAAAAACTATTTTCCACATTGTAAGGCATGTAACTATGAGATAAAATTATACTTAACATTTAGAGTAGTAAATATAAGCCTATGAACAAAGTTGGCTTCACGTACAACTCCTAAATGCTCATGTAGTTAGTTTTGGACTTATAACAAAGCAATGTATACATATTTTATAACTAGTAGACATTGTATAGTGCACTATACAATGCGTACGTATTTTATAAGATGTACGTGTTATACAATGCATACATTTCATTTGAATTTAAATTAAAAACTAAGCCTTTAGGCTTATAAATGGCTTGGATTTCTAAGCCAAAGGCTTGGGATTGTGCATCTACAGCTGAGACCAAGAGCTTTAGGAAAAATTAAAAAATTTCAACTTCAATCACCAAATATGATATGGATTTTAACATCAACATTCAAAAAATTATTACCATTACGATGATCACGTCATCCTCTTTCTAAATGTACATTTTTTATAATTTTTGGGCTATTTAAGGGTTCAAACTATATTTATTTCTAACAACACATTTTTAAGCCACTACATGCCTCACCCATACATGCTTATTGATGTTTATCTAATTTATTTTTCATGGATCCAAATGTAAAAAAAAAATGATAACAAACTAGGCCTAATTCTACACACATTCAAAAAAATCAATTTTCATTTTTTTTGAGGTAGTTTGGGTCGGTCGCATGAATGGCTATCCATTTTTTTTCAGTTTTTAGGATATACTTAATGGTAAAATTAATAAAAAAAAATTATTCACCAAAAAAATTTAAAAAAAATCTCATAACACACTAAAGTATCTAATTTAAATATTCACCAAAGGGTTTCTAACCATATTTAATGATGCTCAAAAAATGGTGGGTCACACGGAATGGTACAATTCAAATTTTCTTAAAAGAATAGGAGGTCCTCTTCAAATTTTAGATGTTTGACCCATTTATACTTAATATTTTTCAAAAAAAAAATGGAAACTAGACTAGAAATTTTACAATTCATGTTTTTATACCATCTTCAAATTTTGAGTGTAGCCATCTCTAATTATCTATAGAAGTTCATTTTTTGAAATTTTAGAAAAATCATGTCCCTTAGTCGGCCCTTTTTTGTCCACTAGGTTGGTGCACTTCCCCAATGGTGATATTTATTGCTAGGCCAACATTTCAAGGGGAAGTTTAGATCACCATACCATAGAACACATTTTCTTGTAATATGATTTAACTGATTGCTAATGTAGATAATTGGAGTTTGATAGAAATTTTGACATGGACATATCTTATGTGAAGGGAAAGGAAAATCATGTGGTTGATGCATTCAACAGATGTACATATCTTGATGCCTTGTCTATTTTACAAGAAAATTAAAAATAATTATCATAAAATAATATCTTGTTGATAAATATTGCCAAGAAATAAGTGTAGGATAGGCTGATGAGCCTTTAGTAAAAGAGTTTGCTAATTTTTATGTTAAAAAAGATGGCCTTGTAGAGCATCAAAAAAAAAATCTTTGCATCTAAATTAGGTGTACTAAACAATGTTGTGATGTAATAAGTGCATACAAGACCTCATTTTACCCATCCAAAGGTCATAAAAATGACCCATGATATAAAAAATATTTAGTTATGGCCTAGTCTGAAGCATGACATAGCCAAATTTGTGGCAAGGTGTTTAGAATCTCAGCTTTTAAAGGGTAAACACTACCATCCTAGGGGTTTATTTTACCCACATGACATAATTATAGATAAATTGGTAGTGGTTTCACTTGATTTCATTTCAAGCCTACTTAAATCTAATAGCTGGCATGACATTATGTTAGTGGTAATCGATAAATCAGCCAAGTTTGGTCACTTTATTATTGGGAACATAATTGATGATGCTATTATTTTTTATGAATGCTTTGTGATAGATGTGATTTGATTATATGGTATGCTAGAGGTCATTACCTTAGATATAGATAACCTATTCACATCAAGGTTCTAGAAAATTGTAACCACATATTTTGGCATTTGATTGAATTTTAGTACTTCATACCACCCATAAATAGATGTTCAAACCAAAAGATTAAAATAGTTAGTTTAAAACATGTTGCACATGTATGTTATGGATCAGCAGATTAGGTAGGATAATTTTATCCATTCAGTAAAGTTTGATTTACAAACACTCTTATCATTTTGTAATCAAAATGGCTCCCTTTGAAGCCCTGTATGGGCAAAAATGTTGAAACCTACTTAGTTGGGACAACTTAGAGAATCATGCCATCACTCATCCAAAATTGCTAATACAATATAATGATCATATTTCCATAATATGTCATAACTTGAAGGTTGTCTCAAATCAAGAAAATAGATATGTTGATCTGAAAAAGACACCTCATGAATTTGTTGTTGGCAAGAATATTTTTCTACAAGTAAGACCACATAAAAGTTCAATCAAATTTGGGAAAACCTCCAATTTTTTTGCTAACTTTGTTGTCCCATTTAACATTGTGGATAGGATCATCCCTATTTCCTACCAATTGAATTTACCTCCTTCTCTATCAATAATTCATTACATGTTTCATATTGCATTACTAATAAAATATGTATTTGATTCATCTCATGTATTATATTAGAAAAATTTACAAGTTATGGAAGAGGAAAAGGTGTATCTAGACCCAATGAAAATTCTAGGCCATCACAACATTAAACTAATAAAAATACAAATTCAATAAATCCTTATATAATGGGACCCACTAAGTAAAAGGAGTGAAACTTAGGAAGATAGAAATTTGTTTAGATAGCACTATCCTTAGTTATTTTGATTTATCACTGAGATAGTTCCTCATTAAGGGTAGGAGGATGTTACAATCCAACTTACATACCATGTTTCATAGATTGTTATATTTTTTTTATCATACTTTTATATTGTTTAGATATACTTTTAAAAATCATAATCTGATTTAGATCATGTATATTTAGTTTTGGTAGATACTTGACTAAATACTATAACTGTAGTTTATATTGCAACAAGGTGATTTGTTTATCTTGGTTATAGCATTGATTCTAATTTAGTCCTTTTACTTTGTAATACTTAGTTAAATCATATTATTATGTTATTATCATGTCATTTAGGTGTTACTGATGCCCATTTGTTGTTGTAGGTACATGTACATGAGCTAGGCTAGTTGTGGACTCTGATGGTTAGGGAAATAATGGATTGGGGCAGTGAGAAATTGAGTGACACTGACATAGGTAAAAGGGATATCATGAATATTAATCCATTAGTCATTGAGTGTTAGAAATTTGTCAGTTGTGTTGTTTCATTGCTTGTTATCATCTTTTATTATTTTATTATTTTTGGTTTTGATTGTCTTAATAGGACCATTCTTGTTGGTATGTGGGATTTACCTACATAGTTTCATTTTATTATTATTTTGTTATTAATTATTTTGGTATTCCATTGGTTGTGGGGTTATTATTTTTGTTAATTAGTCTTTGACCACCTTTGTGATGTTATTCAAGCCTCTTTCTTACTATTTGACTTCATAGGTGAAGGGAACCTAATAATGTTTTTCTAATATTTCATTTGGTCATAATAGCCTAAGTGAGGGGGTCATGGTAATTTGATTCTTAAACAAATGGCTATATTTACTAAATATTTTGGTCAATGGAGTAAATTATTACATGACTTCAGTTTTGGCAGATCTAGGGATTTGGCTATTCTCCCAAAGTATTTTATTAGGCAGTTGGAGGAGAGAGGCATAGAAAAAAGGAATTATGGGAGATAAAAAACCCTAAAAGGGAAAAAAAATGGTATTAGTTGTGAGTAATGAGGCTCAAAAACCCTGGTAGGAGAGAGGAAGGAGAAGAGAACATCTTATGTCATGACTAGAAAAGAAGGTTGGGCATGGTGAAAAATGTAAGGAATCTCTTTAAAAAGTAAGAAATAGATGATATCTCCATCCCTTTCCTAAAAGTAAAACCAAATCACAAGTAAGTGTTGTATTAATTTGGAAAAAGGAAATGAATATATATTGTGATATTGATTTGTGTTATGCAATCAAACAATTGTTTGTAGGTTCACGAGGAAGTCATAGGAATTACTGATAAATTACAAAATTATAAAAATTGATTTAAATTGACATAAATACTTATTCTTGCATATGTGTTATTTTGGTTTTGTGTTACCAAGACATTTTAAATTTTTAGGCTTAAACCCTAGCATTGCAGTCTCGAGTTTTGAACTCATAATCGATGCAACTCTTTTACTTGGAATATGGGTAGATTGAATATTTAGTTACCTCTATTTATATTTTCCATGTTGGAATTAATAATGTGCAAGTAATTTTGGGATTTCAAAATGGATTTTTATTATTAAGACCATTTTTTTAGAGGTCGTATATATAATTTGATTGGATTTTATTTTGTTATCTACTTATGATGTTTTGGGCTTTTTATTTGTTTTACCTATTACAAGTAGCTAGGTTGA